>LR750749.1:159985-223279 GCA_902729485.2 Mus minutoides
GCATTGGTATATTTTCCCCCGAGACAGCTATATCCAGGCCCTTTCAGCACCATCTTGCTGGCATATGCTATAGTGTCTATGTTTGGTGACTGATTGTGGGATGGATCCCTGGCAGCCGCAGTCGTTGGGTCCATCCTTTGGATTCAGCTTCACAAATGCTCTCTTTAACTCTTTCAATGTGTGCTTTGTTCTTAATTCTTGTTCACCATTCTTATTCCTGGTCACTATTTGATAGATATTAATTTTCTCACTTCTGTCTATATCTTAACTTCAAAGACATCTCTTTTGTAAAAATAATGCTAGATCATGTCTTCAGCTTTTTTACCTTTTATTTTTAGTCTTGCCTGCCATTTAATATTTTAAGTTATTGGTATAAAATGAAAAATCTCTTCTACAATGCTTAGATAAGTAGTGTGTGTTTGTGTGTGTGTGTGTGTGTGTGTGTGTGTGTGTGTGTGTGTGTGTGTATGGATGTACATGTATATTTATACATGTTCATATGTATATATATACATAAATATATATACAATAGTCACTAAGTATTGTAGAAGTTATGATTCAATTTATATGCATGAATCATAAATTTAATAATTATAAAATTATAATTTTAAAATAAAAAATTAATTATAATATATTATATACTCTTATATATGTCTATATATGTATATTGGTGTTTATAAACATAGTAATCAACTGGGTAGTTGTGGTGCATGCTTTTAATCCCAGTAACTGGAAGGCAGAGGCAGTTAAATCTCTAACTTTGAGGCTGAGCTGGTCGACAGAGCAAGCACCATGAAAGCCAGTGCTCCACAGAGAAACTCTCTCAACAACAACATAGAAAGAAAGAAAGAAAGAAAGAAAGAAAGAAAGAAAGAAAGAAAGAAAGAAAGAAAGAAAGAAAGAAAGAAAGAAAGGAGGGAGGGAGGGAGGGAGGGAGGGAGGGAAAAACAAAAAAAAATAACGTGTGTTATTTTGTGTGTTTAATTGTATCATTCACTTTAAATGTCTGTGTTCACATACTTCTGGTCATTTAGATAATCACTGATAGCTCTAGTTTTTTAAGGATTATTTTCCATTGGTGTTTTATCTTTAGCTTTTTCTGTTAATTTTTAATTTTCAATACTAAACATGATTTGCATATAGAAATATGGATCTCCTCCCTTAGTCATTACCCTTTAAGGCATATTTTTGTGTTTTTCCTTACATAAGAGACTAATTTTTCAATAAATGTTTGTATTTCTATGTAAAAGACCACAAATGACATTTATCCTCTGGGGATCATTACAAATTAATAGGAAATATTTAGGTTTTTTTTTCTTTTTTATTTCTTTCTTTCTTTTTTTTTCACTTTACCTTTTCTTCCTTATATTCCAAAAAGTGTTAACAAAATTTTTCTTTCTTGTCTTCTTTTAGACATAGCAAAACATTTTCAGTGAAAGTATAACTCTCTTCATGCAAGGTTCCTGATGTATGATAGTGTAAATGGGAAGGACCTGGGGGTCAGAAAATCTCAGTGCCTAAACATGATTTCTCCTAAGCACAAAACACTAGGCCTCTAATGTTTCTCACATGTCTTTAAAACTTGAGGTACTCAGTTGTCATTTATGTAAAAAAAAAAAAAATACAGCATATGCAAAGAATAAATTGTTATCTTTAGTTTTCCCTTTGTTTTATTTATTTATATTATATTATATTATATATTATATATATTATATATATTATATATATTATATTATATATATTAAATATTATTTATATTATTATATATTATATATAATATATATTATATATTATATATTATATATTATATATATTATATATTATATATTATATATTATATTATATATATTATATATTATTATATATTATATATTATATTATTATATATTATATATTATATTATTATATATTATATATTATATTATATTATATTATATTGTTTTATTTATTTATTTATTTATATCACTACTTTTTAATGAAATCAAATATTTATTTTCAGTTATTGCACATAGTAATACAAATTGAATTCTACATCAATGGTTACAGAGAGCACTTATATAAAACAGTCAAAACTGAGAGTGCCCTAAAAGTCTATGGGAAGAAGAATGGGTGGACAAACTGTAGATGTATACGCATAGACAGTTGCTGAGATGTGACGCATGTTATACTGCAAACAAACTTTAAGTAAGCTATGACTATACTATATGAGTTTATTTGTCGATGGTAGCATGTGTTAGATTTATGAGGACAAAACTTAAAAGAATGTTTGCCTTGAATTAGGGAAAGGATAATGAAGAGTTGGTGTTAAATGGTTGCAAAACTTTAGAGGGAAATGAGAAAGAAACAGTTGAAGATTAAACCATCCTGGAGTTGGTAATTAAAATGTTTGTATAACACATTACAAACACTGAATCTCACACTTAAGATGATTTAAATAATAATCTTTGTTATATATATTTTGTTACAAAAAAGATTTAAAATGATAAGGATCTGTATGTTTTATAAAGCAAGTAATATACTTCCCATCAAAAAATATACTTGAACCTTACACATTATTCACTATTTTTATTTTTCAAGATAATTTGCATCTTTGTCATATTTTACTTTTAAATTTTGCATTACTAAGAATATGATGTCTAACACTTGTCCTCATTGATCTAAGTCATTTGGTTCATAGATGTGTCATATGCTTATAAGACAATTTGTGAGCACCATCTTTCCCATTAGTTCTTGCCTATCCATTAATCATCACTGTGCTTTTAAAGTAATAAGAACACATAATGAGTCTTGCAATCAAATTCAGTTCATTTTCCATTTTTGTAATATTAAAGAAGGTGGGAAGTAATTGTACTTGACATTTTCAATTTCTATAAAATTTATAAATAGATTTAAAATCCTATTTTTAGACTTTTATTGAGAGTATATGGAAGTCAGACATAGATTTCGGCAAAATAAAATATTTCAACATTAAGTTTTCATATCCATGATATGCATGATTTACCTTTCTACTGATTTAGTTTTTTCTTTAACTTCTCCAAATAGCAGTCAGATTTGGGATTAGAAAAATTAGCATAACTACTTCTGACTTAACCACTAGGTTTTGTATACAATTCAATATTGTGAGGTTTTTGTTCTCTACCCACTGCTGATTTATAAAGAATACAAATCAGTTTTACAATTTGTTATATATTCAACAGCTCAATGCTGAATTCTAATTATTCAAAGAGTCCTTTTGAATTTGTACACTCACAATCACATAACACTAGGAAAAAAAGACACATTTATAAATTCTAGGTTAAAATTCTCTTTGTGTTCTTTGCTGATTACAACTAAATATATTATCTTATTAACACAAGGGAAATTTTCCTACAATGCATCAAACAACACAATTTTGCTGTAGTTCGTTGCAGAATATCTATTTCTTACCAATGTCAAACTGCACCTAGCATTATTAGAGACACATACAGTAGATAATCATGGTCTTTCAGGCAGGACCCAGGTAGACAATTATTCAGAGTTCATAAGTACCAAAATCAGAAGTACACTATAAAATCCAAACAAGTCTTCATTTCGTGCTCTGAATGGAGTATGTTAAGAACAAGGGCAGACATTTCCCGTAAGCTTGCTGTTTGACAGCTCTTCAGAAGTCGTTCCTGACTTTCAAAAAAGTAAAATGAAAATGGCAAAAGAGTCAATCTGAAAATCCACTATTTTTTAAAAAGGAGCCACTGTTCTCTTGAGGAACACGGTCTCAGTGATGCGTCTGCAAAGTTCAGATCACCTACACAGGCAAAACCAGTGTTCAGGAGACAGCTCCCAACAGATCTCTGAGGATTTGAGGAAATTTACATATAGGTTGATGGTAGTGTACAGACAGAGGTAGACTACAGAAGTAAGTTAGTTGTCCTGTATGACAAGCCAAATGTCTCAGCATCAGGAAATCCCCGAGAGCCAAGAGATGTCTCTCAAAACTAGCAGATAAAGGTGATTTTCCACATCAGTCCAGCTTAGTGACACAGGCTAATTCCCCATAGAACAATGAAGTGTTCTATGTGCTGATGACATAGCTTTCGAAAGATGTTTAAGGAAAGTCTACATTTTTATAAACCTTGATATAAAGTGGCATTTCAGGTCTTCCCGTCACTAGAAGTGCACAGATATCAATCTCTTGGGCAATTCCAGAACTAGAGCTTAGTCTGTTTTAACATATTCACTTTCTGCAGGGTGGTTCCATCTCTTGCCAGCTCCAGCATCTCCCTCATTGTCTTTTGGTGTCTTCTCTCTCTTCTTAGTGGAGCCTGTGGAGATGGACGCTGATAGGCAGGATGTCCTCTCTGTGTCTCATCCTTCATCTGCTTTTATCTTCTTTAGCAGTCTTTTCAGCATTCTCTTTCTTTAGAACTTGACAGCAAAGGCCTGGAGACATAGATGCTAAACAGGAGTGGAGTCTGGGGGCTGGAATATGTAGCAGCCTGCAGCTGTGGGCAGTCCAGCATCTTTATTCTTAATTCACACTATTCATTTACAGAATATCTTTATGGACATGATTTAGAATTTTCCCAGCTTTAAATTTGCTGACATTTTCCCCATATTTTCAATTTACCAAATCTTATTTTGTATATATTCAGGCATGTTCATCCTCCTCGTAGGTGGCATACTTAAAATCTTAGCCCGTGATGCCAATCTGGAATTCTCTGACTCAATATGATTTAATTGTAATGTTTTATCCTTTTAAAAAATATGTTCGAACTAGATTTCTACTGAAATATGTATCTCTGTTTCTAATTTAATTATATTTAGTGCTTATAAAATATAATATATTTATTAAAATCTTAAATAATTTAATAATCCTGTCTGTGTTGATGTATTTGTCAGAATCACCACTTACCAAATATTCTTATTGGTGTTTGTGGCTTCTGTCCCTTATCAACTCTAACAGATATAAATGAATTTTACTAGTTTTCGAAAAGAATACCTTTTGAATTTGGCAATCCTTGTAACATTCAAAGCAGAATATTTTGTACAGTAGATGCCCTTCATTGGAGAGGGCACAGCCTCCCAATCCAGCTTTTCTGTATGTGTGTCTGTCACTTCTTCATTCAAACATCACCTACTTATGTTTCCAGGATACAGCAGTGGAGGGCACAGCATGTTAGAGCACATGACTGTGGGAACTCACAAGCTGGGCAGAATACAGCAGGCAGCAGCTGAACTAGAACACCTGACTGTGTGAACTCAAACAAGTCAGAGTGGAATCCCATGAGAGAAGTGCACAAGATAAGGGTAGAGGTAAAGGAAGGGAGAAGAGTAATTCTAAGTGGCAGGTGTAGAACCTGAGACAAGTAGAACCTACAAATAGGTATACATTAATATTTTGAAGAATATTTTTGAGAAGCAACAATAGTAAGGTAAAAACTTAGCAGCTCCATCAATTTTTAGACTATATTCAGGAATGATGCTCTTTCGGGAAGAGTCAGTAAGCTTGCTTACTTGGGAAAAACAAAACAGGAGGAAAATGAAGCAAATGATACATGATGAATAGACAAAGACCCAATTTATTTTCACTCTCACTTTGGTGTCTGGTCTCTTACATCTGATTCCACGGATGGGACTGTTTCTTCACCATGAGGACAGACTTCCCCAGGGAATCAAGGAACCAACAAACAATTACATCATCCTGTACAAGATTAGCAGCAATTTACCATCCGTGCCTTAATGGCATCTCCCCCTCTATTGGTGATCTCATTCAGAATGCTTTCATATATGCATATATTTTAGGAAGCTTCAACTGCCTGTTTCTATACATCCCCTCAAATGACCTTGGTTTTAACTGTCCCTCCCTTTACCTTTCTAACTGAACAAGAACCAGAATACATGTAGACAAAGATTATATTATAATAATATTATACTAATATATAATATACAATATATAACATATATTATATAATATAATACAATATAATTAGTATAACATACTAATTATATTGTGAGAAACTTCTAGTTATGGTGAGCAGAATCTTTTCTTTAAAACCTATTCAATTTACAGTAGATTCATGGAGCTCAAAATAGCAGTTACAAGATGTTTGCCAAAACTTATTAGTGAGCTTTTAGCCATATAATTAAAAACCTAAAATAATGTGACCTAATTTTGTAAGAAAATTGAACTATTTCTTTGAACATTTGAATAAATCTTCAGGAGGCAATACAATTTTTATGGTATAAAAAGAAAAGGCCTTTGCTCTTGCTATAGACTTAAAGCTGTCATTATTTTCAGCAGGCTCCTAAACCCACAGAAGAGCTCAACATTCCTTTAGGGGCTTCACACAGACAAGCTCCCACTTTCCATCACATGCCCCTCTGCTCTTCTAAGCATTCACTTTTTATCTGCCATTTTCCCTTTCCTTAGACACAGGTGTTTATATCACAGTCATGTGTTGCTCCAGAATCACAGTATCTCAGTTTTACACTTTTACAACATTTTTATCTTCAATGTGTTTGGGAAAAGTAAGACAGAATTTACTAAGGAGCCATCATTTCACAGTGACTACATTAAAAACGCTTACTCACAGTTCTATACAAACACACAGCAACTTTAAGAGCCTGGAAATATTTTAAAGCTTGAGTGTGGCTAATGTATTAAGTGTGACCGCCTGCTAATCGCTGATGAGAAGAGTCACTGGAAAGCTGAGGGGCAGCATTCACAGCTTTAAAGCTGAAGTGTGATGAGAATGGATACTCAGAAACTGGAGAAACAGGTTGTGATGCTCACCTGGGCAGAGAGGAAGAACAAGCCAGGAATAATAAAAATGGTACATTGTTCCCATCTCAATAATATAGACAGGAAGTAAAAGTTCACTACATCATACAAATTCAAACTCACAATCTAAGGACCTTTTGGAGTCATTTTTCTTCGTACTTAAACCAGCATTTATTGCAAGTAGGTTGTTGAATAAAATGATAAATGATTAGTTATTTACAATACACACAAAGAAACTAAGATATAAACCAAATGGGACTGTGAAAAATGAGTCGGTGAAAATACTTGATTAAAAATCTCAAAAAACAAACAAAAAAGCTTACAACTCTTCAATTCAAAGGGATATGCATTTCTTGGGATACTGAAAACCAAGACACAGCCCCTTTGATGACATAATGCTGCAAAACAGACAAGGTGGGGGTTAGAGCTCAGTAAGCTTAGGAGATGTATCTGATTCTGAGTGTGACTGTAAGGCAGAATTCCACAAGAGTTCCTGGTGGAGTTAGTGGGTTCCATTACAAAGAGATCATTAGTCCCAAGACGAGGAGAGGCAAAGTAAGGAGACAGAAAAGATTATATGGCAATTGTCTTAATAACTGGCTAGACCTAACCAAAAAGCATACAATGACGTCATCTCATGAAAGGTCTGGCAGATTGTATATAAAACACTTAGACTTTTATCCTAAAGGCAAAAATAGAGATTTGGAAAATACACTGCATAGGTTTTCACTGTAAGTCACAGTGATTATTAGTTAAGGCTACTTGACAGATTCCAATGAAAAATGTTGAAAGGATTAAGGCAGTGGTGGTGAGAATCAGATAGTTATTAAATCTATTTAGTTTGTTCCATCAGTAATGTGCATAGGGTGGAGTTTGGGACATATTTCATAAATGTCAGGCTCTAATTCATTAGGCACAATGAAAGGCCTACCACACGTGAAGGAAACTGTATATAAAGAAGGATTGCTATCAGACACGCTAAATTTCAACTTCCTCAAGGACATGAGTGAACAGATGTCTAAAAGCCAACAGAACAGTTATGACCCATAAAAAAGCACTGAGACAGACCCATTTCACAGTATTATGCAACAGCTGTAGAATGGGTCAATACACATGGATTTTCTTACTCTTATGACTTCACAGATAGGAAAGAATTTCTGCTTTGAACATATAATCACATTAAGACTGTAAGAGGAAACCCAGGAGGAGGAAAAGGGTCCCAAGGGCAGGTGAAAGAGTCAAAGATACTCCCAGTCCTGCTGTTTGGAGTCCCACAAGAATACCAAGCATAGAATAACAAGCATAACATATATGCAGAGGACCTAACACAGACCCAGGCAGGCTCTGTAAGTACAGCCTCTCTCTCTATGAGCCTTTATGAGTTCTGCTTAGTTGATTATCTGGGCTTTGGTCGCATGTTATTCTTGAGTATCTCCTCATATACACTACAATTACCACAAAATGAAAATCTTTGTTATGGATGGAGAGGTGAGTACGTGGTTAAAAACCTTTCTCTTGCTAAAGACCAAGATTCAATTCCCAGAACCAACATGGTATCTCACAGCCCTCTGTGGCTTCAAATTCCAGCTGACCCAGTGCCCTCTTCTGGCTCCTGCTGGTACTGCATGCACAAGGCTCATACAAATGTGCAGACAAAATAGTCATGCATAAAATAAAAATAAATTTTTAAAAAATTACTAAACAGTAAAATGCATAAGGAAGCTCAAATTTCAGCATGTTTCATGTAATAAAAATTAATTATTTTCAAATTTTTATGATTTAAAATCTGCAATGAGCTCATAATGAGATTTTTATTTATTAATTTCATATGTGTGTGCATGTGTGCATATGAATGACACAAGGCATGAATGTTTGTCACTTCATATTTTCAAATAACTTTGTTGTTTCCTCAAATATTTATTTAACACAGTTAACTTATGATATAACAAATTCATTGCTTTCATGTCACAGTAAATTAAAATATATACTGATACAAAAATACATATAAACATATGTATGTAAAATGTTATAATAATAATGTTATAATAGCATTGGTAATAATATCCCAAATGTACAAAAGCTACTTTGAAAATCAGATAAATGGACAAAGAATGTATGTTCTTTGTAGATAATATAATATTGGTAACGAAATTGGATGAATATTGGTTATACTGCAATATGAATGATGTCAGAAATACTACATTAGCAACAAAACAAGTCACAAAAGATGATGTGATGTGTACTTTCATTCTCATGAAATATGTGGAATAGAAAGCCTAAAGGGAAAAGAAATAGATTAGTGGGCACGGTGGCTACAGTGGAGAAGACGCTGAGAACTGGGAGCCATTAACAAAGGGCTTCACATGTGGATCTAAATCCACTCAAACAGGTAAGCTGGTAGTTTCAAAAGCCTATGACTATATTAGAAATTATCAAAACAAACATACATAATAAGTGGATAAAATTTATAATATAGAAAATTATATTTCAATGATATTGTTAACAAAAAGGTGAAAACATAGACCCTCACCCCCACCCTCTCTCCTAATCTCTATCTCTCTCTGGTTGATAGACATGGAAGAATGGATATTTATCTTTGACTATTTCATAAGCAGTTCATTTGAACTGTACTTCAACTGTTGCAAATATTGAGCACTTTATAACTCCTAATTTTGAAACATCCTAATATCCTTTTATCTCAGTTCTCAATGTCTGACTTGTATTGTTCTCAGCAACAAATGTGGAACTGGAAAAATTAGAGGGAAGGAGAGAAGAGACTTGGAAGGAAGAGAAGGAGAAAAATAAAGAGAAAAGAAGGAAGAAAAAAGTGTACCAAAAGGCAAGATAAAACAATGGTTGAGCACCTGAGTCCAACTTAAGTATAACAAAATTCTAAAATTATCAGTCAAGGGGATTAAGTAATTCCTGTAAGTTAATGATGTCCACAGAATAAGAAGATAACATTCAAATCACACACAAAAAATTAAGAATGGAACTGGAGACCCTGTGAGAAATTCACAAGAAATGCTTGAAACACAGGGCAGTGCAACAGGTAAATACCTCTAACAGGATCATTACTTGGTTACAGATAGCACAGTCAGTCTGCAGATTAGTTAGACAAATTCCCAAATGAAAATGTATAAAAAAATGACATTGACATAAAACCAAATGATAATAATAATAATAATAATAATAATAATAATAATAAAGAAAAGAATATGGAAGACATATGGGGTCAGCTTAAAAGGTGTAGCATAGGTGAAGGTGGAATATCAGAAAAAGAACATCTAAAAATTAAGTACTAGTAAAGAGTAAACAGTTTCCAAAGCAATTATGTAAACCAATATTAAATACCAAACTCTTATACATATGAGCATATCTCATGCAAAGTGCAGAAAAAAAGAGAATCTTGAAAACCCAGACAGTCAGGCAGTATACCTTGCCTTCAGATATGAATTCTAATGGGCTTCTTGTCACAAACTGTGGAAAGAAAAGACTAACCAACCTCAAATTTTATATCCAGTAAGATTTTCACTCAGAATAAAGGGGCCGAAGGTGGTCTCAAACAAAAATTAAAGGAATTCACTGCTGTAGGTTGCTCTACAAACTAAGAAGATTCACCAGCAGAAATTGTTGCTATAGGATGGAACAGTAAATCTACAGAAAATATAGATATTGACAAAGTAAAGAAAAATATTGATTTGTAATTGCCATAAAACTTGAGTGACTGATTTATAATAATCAGTTGTTTCGTAATGGTTTAGAATATGAATAAATGTCTGGAATAAGAGCACAGTAATGATAGAAAGAGTAAAGTGATTCATTAAATCATGCCTGATTAAATTTGTGCAAATTTATGTTTTCTCTAATATAGAAATATAGATGCCCAATAGTTTAAGCTTATATTTTTCAAAACCAACTTTAACAAGTGTACTGAAATGCTATAACTCCCTTCTAGCCCACCACCCATGAGAGATGGTAGAGAGGAAAGGTTAATAGATCAAAGGAGGATGTGAAACTGTTTGGAAGTAATTCTCTGAAGTGAATCCAATTTGCATTGTCAGGCTATCAGCAGCTCAGTTCACATGAATTGGAAGCCATAGCTCGAACCACTTGAAAACACCTTTCACCAATGAGCAAAGGTAGTTCAACCCAGAAGAAACAGACAGGTTCTCCCAGCTGGCCTGGGCCCTCAGAAGCAGCAAGAATCTGTGTGTACCTCCAGAAGTTTGGAGAGTTTCTTTCTGCAAACTCATGACAAATTATGATCAGCAAAGAGTGGCAAGGTGAACCAATACCATACAGTATCATCCCCTATCTGTTGGGTTATATTTATACCCTTTCCAAATATCATGTGTTCTCTCAAGTGCTGCTCTACCAAACTATCACATAAACTTTTTTTTTTAGTCAGCTTCCAGAAGAACATTATTTGTCTGTTCTCAGCAAAACATCCTCCCATATGTCTGCTTCAGCAAAAATATTGTCATCTAAGACAGTTTCCAGAAAAACATCACACGACACAAATGAGTCTTTAAAGAAACCAGAAATTTCTGCTCCACAATAAATAATGAAACAGTGAGTAATAAAACGATAATATGCTAGATTAGACAGACAGATAGATAGATAGATAGATAGATAGATAGATAGATAGATAGATGATAGAGAGAGAGAGAGGTGATAGAGAACAGTCAGAAATCATCAATATATATCTTTCAAGTGGCAAGTTAAAAATAGTGATTATTATAAAGAATACAAAAGTCATATTCAGATAAATGTTATGTTATAAGCTCACATCTGTGACTTATTCTATATCATTATACAAATTTGTGAATTTTGTGGAATTATGCAAAGAATTTTATAATATTTTTAAGATTTATAAGTATTTCCAAGATTTACAAAATTTTCATTGACTCCATGATGTTTTTCATTTTATTTATTGATTTCATAAATATGTGTGTATGCATATGAACAAAGAACATAACACATGACTGTGTGTCACCTATATTTTACAAAAATCCTTAAGAAAGACATTATAATGTATATACACCTAAAACACATCAACTACCAATTTTCCATAAATGAATTGATTCATAATTCAATAAATTGAGGAAGTTTTGTTTTCTAAAAGTCGACACACAAAACATATACTCTTTGCTACAATGTTAAGACACAAAATATAGTTTTAAATATGAGAAAGTGGCATCATTTTCCTGGAAAAAAAAGTATCTCATTATCTTGGAATGAATTATGCAAATGACAAATATTCAACAGTTAAGATCTATAAAACTCATAACCCAGAAAGAAACACTGGTGTTAGATAAGTCACAGGAAGAGGTAGTCTCCTAAGCTGTGGTGTGCTTGTTCCTTAATGAGCAGTTGTGACAAGATGACCTGTGGTGCTCTAACCATGGACACTGCTAAATATAAAGCTAGAAGTGATCTAAGACAACTTGGTCCATTATTTCTGAAATGGGACTCTGCATATGTTTCCATAGCAGGGAATGTTCAAAAAATAAGGATAACAAGCTAATTAAGCAAAAAAGATCAATTGAACAGAAACCATCAAAGTAACATTTAGTCAATCTGATGGTGGAAAAAAAAATATAGTAAGCCATCCCTAAGGAGAATAATTATACTGTCTTATATACCAGAGAACATGGGAGCATAAAATCAAATAAAATAACATGTTATTAAATATTTATCAAGCAACATTAGTCAATAGATTATTACTACTCACATGACTCTTCTAACTTTTTTAGAAATATTCTCACACATTCTTGAGTCAGATAGCATTTTTTATATACAGCTTGTTCCTCTGGGTTCTAAAGCCAGTATCTGAACTACTTTAAAAACTTATAAGACAGGGCTAGGTGGACAGCTCAGTTCATAAAGAACTTGCCATGTAATTAAACATGAATGAGGACCTGTGACCACTAGCAATCCTTAAAAAGCATGGCATGGTGGTGCACACTTGGTAACTCAGGCCTGAGAGTCAAAGATTAAGTAGATCCTCACAGCTTCCTTATCAGCTAGCCCAGCTTATTCAGGGAATGACAGGTCCCAGTAAGAATCTCTGTCTCAAGTATCAATGTGTCGATGTCTGAAAGAGACCTCTTGTTTCCACACACACAGGAGCAAAGTCATCCATTGATCTTGGTTTGGAAGACTTCTTAGAAGGATGTGTAAGACCCCAACTCAATGTGTTTCTTAGACCCCTAAAATCAAAGCCCAACATGGAGTTCTCTGTTCTCTCACATTCAGCCTGAGAAGCAGATGACCACTGGTGACCCAACCAGGCACCTGACTCATTGTGTAAGGGACCAAGAATGTTTGCCAAAGATAGTTTGTAACCCTTCCATAAGAGATGAGCTATAACTCATCATTCCCATTCAGATGATATTTACTCAGCTTCCCCGTTCTTTGTGGTCTTATCTTCCCCTTTCTTTGTAGTTTCTTCCTTTAAATACCCCCTTACCCAGCTACTCAGGGTGCCACGGGTTGCCCCTGTGTGGTGTATGACTGGGGGCCTGAGAGTGCTCATGAAATAAAAGTCCTCTTGCTGTTTGCATCAAGACCATTTCTCATCAGTGATTTGGGGTGTCACCTCTCCTGAGTCAGAACGTGGGGGAGTCCTCACATTGTATGTATTTCAAATGCTGTTTGTAAATGATGATTACTTGATTAAAACTTCAGTGATGTTGGGAGGTTATGATATTATAGGTCCAGAACCTCGTTTTAGTTTATCTTGGGTCATGTTATGCCCTAATGACTAGTTCTTGAAAAACTTAATGTAGGATCTAAAATCCTAACAAAGGTAAAGATCTTGCAGAATTATTAATTCACAAAACTCTACTTTTCTTTGAATCAAGGAGCTAAGGGTGCTGTAGACAGTAACTAAGGCCTATAACAGAGTTCTCCCCCATCTTGTTTCAACCATCTCCCTGATATTCCCACAAGATTATTTGAAAACTGCTTTGATTTATGTCTTTCTTTGTTCTGTTACTATTAAAGTGTCCTGAAATTTCTAATGCACTGGTACTGGGTATTGGGGAGACCTAAATGAGTTCCTGGACCAAGGTTTCTAATATTTGACTCGAGAAAAATCTACATATTTTCTGCAATTTATCCTTTGATGTGAGAACTATTTCTTTCCTTTAAATAGTATTAGCACAATGGTTGGTAAATAAATATTGTAATTTACAGCCTTCTCTGGTGTCAAATTTGCAGTGTGAGGCATCTACAATTATTCACCAAAGCAAATAAATTCTACAAGTTGCCTTAGGGAAAAATTACAATTCTGAAAATAGGGAGATTTTTGAAGGAGCAAAATGCAAGGCATATGATGCTATGAGTCTGGGTGTGGTTAAGTGATGGAAGTGACCTTAAAATTGCACTAAGTCTAAGGAAAAAGAGAATTAACAGCAACTATAGGAAGTTATCATTAGAGACAGGAATAGGTTCAGGATGGGAGATTCCAATGTGGATTTGTTCAATCTAAATGTGTTCAAATCAAAATGTAATGTGGTTTCAGGAAAAAAGACATTTATTGAAAAAAATTAAGTCTATATCCATCTATTTCTTTAGGCGAAAGAACATTATAATAAGAATTAGTATTGTATAAATATCATCTCAGAATGAAGAATCAGTTCTGTATGATACCCTTGTCTTGGTGGCTTATCAATAACTAGATTGGTTCATTTTTATTTTGTAAACTTACAGTAATTGTTTCACCTCAACTTTAAAATATAACACATTGATGAGGCAGACTGTACACACTGCATAAATACATAAGCTTCTTCATGTTCATATTCTTCTGTGAAATGATTTTGCTTCAGAGTGGCATGTGAAAGTAAAAATAAACATGATTATTTTAATTAATTTAATGTTGAATAAAGTTATGTGCCACTAAATTCAACCTATTAAACGAAAAGGTGATGCAATCCACAATATTTAACATATGATATGCAAGGTAACATTTCTTGATTTGTAACTGGATCCCAGTATTTGAGTACACCTCAGATTTGTGCTTCTTCTGTTGGCATTCTCAGTCTAGTGTGAGTAAAGCAAATTTATTCTTTGATAAGTCACCTGTGACATCTCATTTTTGCTATAACTTCAGGTTGAGTTGCTGTAAAAATTAGAATGCTAAAAATGTCTATGCTGCTGCTAATCAAGAGGCTGATTTCTTGTTGATCTTCATTAAAATAATTTAGATTTCTCATTAAAGTATACACTTCTCCATATGCCCTTTCAGAAAACTCATAAAAATCTGTGGTTTCCAAGACTAAGAGCTCAGTCTCATACATACATACATATATATATATATATATATATATATATATATATATATATATATATATATATATGACATATGTGTGTATGTGTGTGTATTTGTATGCATATGTAAATGTGTGTGTGCATGTTCTAGCTACCTTCTCAATGTAATTTTCCTCTCTGCACAATCATATTGTATCATGCATATTGCATTTATCATTATGCATGTGCTTTTCTGCATACATATGCAAAAAAAGTTAATTCTCTTTTTTTTTCTTCCCTGGCATGGAAATCATGTCCCCATGTTTCTTTAGAACCTGTGCTATCTTCAGTTGACCAAGTTCTTTGTATGTGCTTACATATATAGAGATAGGAAGTGAAATGATTATCATGAGGTCATAGATTGAAAAGGAGAATGAAGTTCAAGAATCTCTATCTCCACAATTGTTCTGATGCTAGTTAGGTTGCTATCATTGTTTTCTGAAGAATCTGCATCACACACAAACAGAGATCCAGAAGTTCAGGCACATTCAGTCACTTAACAGAAGCCTCCAGAAATTTTTGTATACTACTGTATTTTTCAAACATTGTCTTAAAGAATGGCAATGATTGGATTCTAAACATTTTTGGTATATATTTGATATGTTAATATGAGAGTATCTCGCTTTATAAGAGTCTAGAAATTTTATTGGACCTCACCAATAAAATACATCAATAGTAATACACCTTGAGGCTATTTAAGACTTAGGGTTGATGGCCCCCTGTATAATCACCCTGTTTGTTTAATCTGCCTTTCAGAAAACAATGTAACTACCAATTGCACTTATCTTAGACTTCCCATGTAGTTAGCTTTTACAACCTAAGCTAATATGAAGCTTTAATCTTGAATTATGTACTCTTCTCTGGCCCTAACCCAAAGAACAATATATGTGTGTTTCTACTTGTGTTCATGATATTCATTTGCTGAGAGCAGAAACAAGTCAACTTTAGAATTAGAAAATAAATATCTACCATAAATGTTAAAGCAGCATGCAGATTATAGGATGACTGAGCATGTTACATTTGCTTTGCTGTGTGCTTTTGGGTCCTTTGATGTCAGCTACAGTCCAATCCCTTGTAAAACTTTGTTAAAGGTTTAATAAAGTATCCCTCATTTCCTCCCCATGGGATGCTTTCTGTTGTGTTCAGTAAGACTAAAGATTTGTTTAGAGACAGATTCATGAAATAGCATTCAAGCAGACACTGATTCTCTAGACACTGGCCAAGCAGGCATAGATTCAGACTCATCCAATAGACAGGTCAGATAGGACAGAAACCATAAACTACAGACTGACCGAAGAGAGTGGTGATGGGGGTGAAGAGTTTCGCTTGGTTAAACTATTACAAGAAAAATGTTTCGATTTCTTTCCTTTGTGTGATCAGCTCATTCTGGTGACTTGGAAGCTATTTTAAAGCATTAAACATGCATCTCTTGAAATAAAAGTTTACCTTTCTGTAAAGGTAAACTTTCTGTAGTCTTCTAGGTTTTCTGAGTATATAATTTTATTTGATCCATGATGACATCTGAAGAGACACAAAGCCAAAGGGGGCTGCCTCCTCTGCCAGAGTCTGTTGTCCTGACCTCCAGTGTAGCAGGGCCAGTCAATGGTCAAGGAAAACAACCTCATCACTATTGGCCCTTTGACACTAGTGAGTGACCTTTATAACTGGAAAACTCAGAACTCCCCATTCCAGACAACCCTTGTGATTCAATTAATCTCTTAGAAAGAATCCTCTTCACCCACCAGCCCACTTGGAATGATTGTCAACAATTTTGTCAGGTTCTCTTCACTACAGAAGAGAGGGAGAGAATCCAGACAGATGTCAAGAAGCTGATTCCTTGCCCCACTAACCAGTTATTGATGCTGGCTTTCCCTTAACCCATCCAGACTGAGATTTTAACACTGATGAAGGTAAGGGGAAGATCTTAGCTTACCCTCAGGCTCTTTCAGCAGGTCACAAGGTGACCATATGATGGCCCACTTACCTGGCCCTGTGTATGACATTAGTCAGGGACATAATGAGAGCCCTCTTGGGGACATTCTGCCAATGTACCCCCCCCCATGGACCTGGAATTACCAGAAGCAAAAGCATGGCTAGCTCTATCCTTTTTTTAATCAGACAGCAACAGATACCAAGAGAAAGCTCTGGAGGACTGAGAAGTTAAGAGAAAAGAGTCTGGGGGACTTAGTGATAGTGGCAGAGAAAGAAAGTGTTTAACAGGAGATGAAGTACAGAAGAGAAACAGATGAAGACAGAGAAATGGATGAAGGAGAGCTGGCAAAGATCCTATTGGCAGCTACAGCCCAACCAGAACCATAGGAGACATGTAAAACAGATGGCTTACGAAGAAAATGGGGGAGGGGGTGTCATGATCAAATTCACCCACACTTGAGAAAAAAAACAATGTGCTTATTATAAAGAAGAGGGCCATTGGACCAGGGTATGCCCCAAGCAGAAGCCTATTCAAACCCTGGCTTTAGAAGATTAAACTAAAGAAGAGGAATAGGGGGGATGGGAGTCAGATCCCCTCCCCAAGTCCAGAGTAATCCTAAAATAGAGGGAAAACCCACCAGTTTTCGTGTAGGTGGAGCTTACCATTCTGCCTTGCTGAAGCCTGCAGGTAACGTTTCTTCAAAGAAATCCTAGGTCCATGTGGTAACAGGAAATTTAACCATACTGATGGTCTACCAGAAGAACAGTGGACTTGAGAGTGAGCAGGATAACCCACTCATTCCTTATTGTACCTGAACGCCTCTATTCTCTACTGTGGGGATATCTGTTGACAAAAATGAGGACACAAATACATTTTTTCCCAGGTGAAGCTAAACTACAGGATTCAGAGGGAAAACTTATTCATTTCCTGACCACTACTCTATCTGAGAGGAAAAAAAAAATTACTACTTCGCTAGATTCCTTACCCAACTCTTGGGCAGAGACAGGAGGCAATGAGATGGGTAAACATTGGACCCCAATGTGGACTGAGCTCAAGCCAGGGGCTGAGAATGTTCCGGTCTGACAGTACCGCACCCCAATGATTGCAAGGTATAACCCCACAATTCAGGAGGCTCTTAAATGTTGTGATCCTGTGATCACAGCAGTTAGCCTGGAACATATACACACACCCCGCGCTGCCAGTCAAGAAGCCTGGAACTAACTATTATAGACCAGTATAAGACTTAAGAGAAGTAAACAAATGGGTTATGGATAGCCATCCACCAGTCCCTAGTCCCTACTGATTTTTGAGTGCTGTTCCTCCGGACTGCCACTGGTACACAGTACTGGATTTAACGGGTGCTTTCTTCAGTTTACCCTTGGCACCCAAGAGCCAGAACTTCCTTGACTTTTAAAAGATGATTTCAAATCTTCATTACTAGCAAACAAACAAACAAACAAACAAAAAACCAATCTACCTTGAAAATTAACTTTCCAACTACAAATATCTATATATTCTGGGCTAAGAAAAAGTTTTATGGGGCCGAAGAGATAGCTTAATGGTTAAAAGCACTAGTTGCTCTTCCAGAGGAACTAGAATTGATTCTCAGAACCCATATAGTAGCTCACAACCATTTGCTCTTCAAGTTCAAGGGACTCCCACAACATCTTCTGCTTTCTCCAGGCACTTGGGATCCATGTTGTACACAAACTAACATATAGGCAAAAATACCCATTCATTAAATAATTAATCAAAAATTTAAAAAATTTTTCAATTAATAAATAATGGTTAAATAAATAATTACACAATGATTTTAATGAGTTGTATTTTAGTCTATAAGAATTAAAGTTTTATATTGAAAGATCAAAAACAAAATGTAAGCAGTAATCCTGAGTTACACAAACTAAAGCTTCTTGTTATTTTGAAGACACAATGATCTTAGTTGATTCCAAGGCTCAGTTTTGACTGCTTCATGGGAAACAAAGTCTTTAGCTACCCACCAAAAGTTCAGATTATAAGATTACCAAAGAAAGCTATAATCTTAATGCTTAATGTTTATGGAAAATCAAAGTAAGTTTAGGGAGGAAGGTATATAGATAATAGATAATAGTAGATAGATGATATTTAGATAGATAGATAGATAGATAGATAGATAGATAGATAGATAGATAGATGATAAACTTAACTTTGAAGTAATAATACTATTTAACAGTTTCCTTTTATCTTATCCAATAAGTTAAATTCAAGACATTTTATGGGAAATATGGCAAGAAAATTAGTAACAGGGACAAATAAATTGGTTTTACTCTTATATGTCTGCATTTGCCATTATTGCTTCTTAGAAGGAAACTCCTCCTCTGAGGTACACTAGAATTTCTTCTTTTTAGTATAAAAGCTTTACTTCCTAGGCAATTATCTGTTATTTTATAAGAACTAAAAAAGTTATTAACTTCAACAAATATATACTTTCTTGAAATCTCTAATTTTGACAAAACCTGACAAGGTCAATTCATTTCTGCACCACTTGATCCCACCTTGAATCAATGAATCATCCCAGTGGAAAGGTCCATCTAAAGGTTCATGTACTCAAATGCCTAGTACTTCACAACAGCTGTGTGAGATCCTTCATGGATCCCTGAATGCCAAGACACCTAAATGCTGCTTGGTCTACCTAACAGTCCATCTAGGACAACATGTACCCTACCCACACAATCCTATTTCTCCCTTTCATTCTGCATTCAATGGTTGCTTGTAGGAAAATGACACATGGTGAAAGTAGGAATTTTTTTGTTTCTACCTGAGCAGAAATGCTTCCAACATTTTCCTCGATGTGGACGATATCAGCTGTATGTCATATATGGCTTTTCTTGTGTTGAGAAACATTCTTTCTGTCTAATTCTTTGGAATTTTTTTTATCATGAAAGAATCTGAACTTTGCAAATGCATCTTTGTCTAGTAAAGTGATTGGTGTTTGTCCTTCACACTGTTAATGTGATGTCCCACATGTATCCATCTGTACATAACAATCCAAAATTGCATCTCAGGCATAAATCTTACCTGATTACAATGACTTATCCTTCTAATATGTTTAAGTAGTTGATATTTTATTGAGGATTTTTTTTTCTCTACTGTCCTTACGGATCTGGTATTTGTTTACAACATCCTTGTATATATTTGGAATAAGGATAATGTTTGTCTTGTGAAGAGAAGTTTGGAGGTAGCCTCTATTTTTAAAGGTTTTAAGAGGACTTGTTTCCTTTCAGTTCTTCTCTAGCTCTCTGTAAATCTGAGCAGTGAGGCTTTTAGGTCGTCAAATTTTCTGCCTCAGGATTTTTTAGATAATTGCACCAATAGCTTCTCTCATAATTAGTCATTTCAGACTTTCTAATTCAGTATTCATTGGATGTATGTTTAGAGATTTATTCATATTTTTCAGATTATTAGATTTTTGTCATATTTGTTCATTATTATATAACATTATATTGTCTGTGTGTAGTGTGAGCTGTAATGTCTCCTGTTTCATCTCTGATTTTATGTATTTGCATTGTCTCTATTTTTTTATTCATACAACTAGAGTTTTCAATGATAACTAAATTCTATTTTTATTAGTTTCTGTATGGTTTCTCTAGTCTCTACTTTTGCTCTTATCATTAATATTTATTTTCTACTCCTAACTTTGGTTATGATATATACTATTTATGATAGATATACCTAGACTTTTCTAATACATATTAAACAAAAATTTAAAGTATGCATTATCTCATATGTGAATATGAAATCAGAGAACCTTTCAAAGTAGTAATGCATAGGGACATAGGACAAACAAGATGAAGGTCACATTTCAATTTCAGGTCACCTATGTCATGATTACCTTCCAAGTTCTTTCAGCCTCAATATCTAGCATTTATTTTTGCCATATGCTTTTGAACTTCTGTTTCTCTCATGTAAACTCTCTTTTCCTTCCACCTCTGCTGCCTTCTCTCTTCAGTACAATTATCAAAGTATAAGCACTGCTGTTTTCAGGAGAACCTCTCCTTTCTAACAATGAACAAATGTTGTTTTCCACTTGAGTGTCTGCATGGATCCATTTCAGAATGGAACCAATGATGTCAGCTACAAGTCTCCCCAGTGGAAAAAATAAATGCACAAGGCATAGACAATTACAAAACCATTACCAGATCTCAATACATAGTCTTCTAGTCTTTTCTAGCATGCAGTTTTCTGTATCACTTGCAGTATGTAAAAGCCCTAGAATTGAAGGTGAATACACAATTTCCTTTAGCTTGTTCCACTTATCCTCTCTAGCATCCTTGCCTTACCTTGGGCTTCATTGCATAGAACTTCCCTCAAATCAACCTTATGAGTCTATCTCCTCCCTCCAACCAACACAAACTTCCCTCCAAGTCCTGTTCTTTCAAACTCTACCCTCACAATACCAGCATAATATTTCATGCAAGGATATTAATATATACCTCCACTCTAAAAAAAAAAGCTTTTTATTTAAAATAAATGAGTCTTTACTTATGTCACAGCCTAGACTTAATTCTAGATAAATAACTGTATTAGAAGGACATTATCTTATAGATCAAGTTCCTTCTAATGTTTTCAGAATTTTTACCTTATTTTTCCTCTGTCACTGTGGAGGCTCTGCCCTGACCTGCAGAGCAGGAGTTGATGGCATCAGCTGTTTTTGCCATCGCAGGTAGAATTTCCCCTCCCAAGTCGGGAGTTCTGCTTTTGGCCTGATAAGAGAGACCTGTGCTGAGAAATGGAAACCAATTTCATTGGTTGCTAGCATGAGGTGATCTATGTCATCAGTCATGTCTGGGGTTGGGTTTATGGCTTTTGCCTTTATAAGCCTGTTGATTTGGAATAAAGTTGAGCCTTGATCACAACTTTGTCTTGGCTCCATTCTTCTCTCGTCTATGTGTTTTAACTCCCAGACCCTCTTTTGAGGTACATATATTGACTGGTAGTCACAGGTCAACTACATGTCACATGATAAATTTGATTGAATATACTTAAATGTGGTTTTTCTTTACTACTATGTATGTTTCATGGAGCTTTGGTGAATAGCCTATCAAGCTGTTACTGTTCAGTGCTTGTGTGTGTGTGTGTGCATGTGTGTATATGTGTGTCTCTATGTGTGAATAAACATGCATTTGACTCATTTTTTCACTTTCTATCTTTATGTTCCCTTGAAAATAAAGTGTCTCTTACCTATATTCCAAAATTAGTAACTATGAATGTGAACTTTCACTAGCTATATGGTTCAAGGCATGTGTCTCTGTCCATTGTGAGGTAAGAAACCAGAGAATGCACTCTTCTCGTTCCAGTAGCCTTTGCTTCTTCAATGCAATGTGCATGTGCTTTTATGCCCTGGACATACTGTGGCCACACTATTTCAAGTCCAGTGTCATTTTTTTCTATGTGCCAATGCAATTCACAAGATTAGCATAGCTCCGTGTATTTGGGTCATAAAATATTGTTTTCAACAAACATTCCTAGATGGTTTAGACCTTTAAAGTCCTATTCAAATATCTGCTGCAGAAGATCCTGACAATGCAGTCACAGGCTTGTGCATAAATATGAATGTGAACACACAGTGTTGTCATTCTTCAAAATTTTAAAATATCAATCTATGACAAAATGCTTCTGTCACATTGTTCACCGGTGGCTTATTCTGTTTAAATCCACAAGAATCAAAGAGCTTCACACAAATGTGCTGGGGAGAAGAGAGAAAGCAAAGCAAACAGAGTCGGCCTTTGCAGAGGCACTTTCCAAGAAGAGCCTCCCCATGTGTCCCTGCCTAATTGCAGAAGGTGACTTTATTTCGCTGAATACAAAGCACGGTGTCCCAGGGATGGGACTGCTAGAGCTGTTTCCATAAACACACAGCCTCAAAATATGCACCGCCTTACCTACACATAAGAGTGCTGTGATTTGCTCTCCAGGCCATTCACACCAGATTCTACTGCTTTTTCACAGAATTGGATTAAGAGGGCACAGGTCTATCCCTGTGCCAACACACATAAAAAGAAATCAAAGGGGAACCGAAAGCAGATACTGAATATATCAGATTCCTTTTAGGTATGAAACCTAAGCTTCAATAGAGCCCCGCCTGAAATTTTTTCACTCCAGCACTCCAGTGATTCTTTCAGGCTCCTGGGATATTGGTGTAAACTAATTTGCGTGACTGAATTAAGATGAGGTTTCTGATACTTAGGCAATGACAATTTCACGGTGCAGAAAAAAAATAGAAAAAAAAAAACAGAAGGAAAAGAAGACTAATTGAATGGGAATGAGCTTGTTCAGTCATGATGTTAAAAATAAATAAATAAAAAGCTGTGTCTGTTCAGTTCTAAATGACTCAGATTTCCCCTGAGGCTGCCAACCCTTCCACATAATGGGCATGATCTTGGGAACAAAAAGGGGGCAAAACAGCAAGTGGGGGGCATTTGAAGGGAAAGAAACAATTTCTGGTGATGCTCCTGTGCTGTAGGGATAGAGACATAATTATCTTCATCATTTCATCTAGTTGCATTAAAAGCCAAATGAAGTCCGGAAGCCTAAATAATACTACCCATATTGTGCATACAAGTGGGTGCATGTGTATATGTGTGTATGTGTTGTGTGTGTGTGCTGTGTGTTTGTGTGTAGTATGTATGTAGTGTATGTGCATGTATTTGTGTGTGTTGTATGTGTGTATGGTGTGTTATGTGTTTTGTGCATGTACATGTGTGTGGTATGTGTGTATTTTGTGGTGTATGTGTGCGTGTGTTCATGTGGTGTGTGGTATGTGTGTATGTCTGTGTGTTTATGTGTATGTGTGTGGTATGTGTGGTGTATGTGTTATATATGCATGTATGTATATATGCATGTAGTTATGTGTTATGTGTGTATGTGTGTGTCTATCTTTTTGTGTGTATGTGTGTCTGTGGTATGTGTAGGTATGTGTTGTGTATGTAAGTATGTATGTAGTTATGTGATATGTGTACATGTGAGATATATATATATATATATATATATATATATATATATATATGGTATGTGTGTGTTGTATATGTGTGATGTATCTGTGGGGGGGGGTGTACATGTGTATGTGTGTAATTCATGAATAATTGCTTCTTCCTCTGTCTCTTTTTCACCTGCCCATAAAATGTAGCCATTTAGTTATTATAAAAAACATTTAAAAGCATTTGCTACCTGTAAAATATTTAACATCTATCTAAATAAGAATCTTAAATCTAATCTCATGTAGAGAGTAAGAAATAAAATTAAAAGAAATAAAGCTATAAAAATTTCTAAAATTATATTTTTACTTTAGCATTACATGTGATGTTATCTACCCATTCTAAGTTGTACATATGACTGTTGGTATATATATATATATATATATATATATATATATATATATATATATATGAAGGACACTTTTAAATAAAGAGTGTCATGCTTAAATTCTCATAGCTGTAAGATGTAATGAATGATCTTTTGGTTCTTGGAAAGGCTAGGGGGGAAATAGAAGCAAATGGCTGGACTACTTAAAAGGTGGACCAACAATATAAAAGATCAAGGCCAGGGTATGTGGTATTCATTTCAATCTAAATCTATCTTCATGTCTAAGAAATCTGCTATTGGGTTTCAAGGCAAGGCACAACTCCAGTTGGCAACATTAGTGCAAAGGGCAATCCACGACATTGTCAGAGGTATCCTAAAAGAAACATCCTAAACAGAAGCCATTTCCTGATCTAAGAGCCAGGAATTAAGGCCCCTAACTGAGTCAGGCCTGGTCCAAGAATGCAATTTGGTGTCAGAATCCTAAGTAGAGTTCACAAGGGAACGTTGAAGGACAACACCCAGGAAGATGCAGTTCCAAGCCTGCAGGTGGGAGAGTTTTAGAGCCAGCAGCTGTGGAAAATGGCACTAACCCTAATTAGCAACATCTGCAGATTCAAGCACTTACTTTGCCACCAGTTGTAACATCTCTCTAACAACTCAGCAGCCACAGGTATTTCCTAAAGTCCCAGAATACTATCTCACCATCACCAGTGGAATGAAACATGTCATTGTGAGGGGAACGGCTCCCTGTCAAAAAGAAAAAAAAAAAAACACTCTATTGAAGAGAAACTGGATGAGGAAAACAATATGAGCAACAACCCATGATACTCTTTTAATAAATTTGCTTATGATAATGACACCGGTGTTTCTCTCATTAACCCCCTAACTTCCCTTGGTAAGTCTTACTCCAAACTGAAACTGGGGATCAATTTTAGATTCCAAATGAGACTCATGGCATATGTCAGAGCTGAAAGGAAATATATGGTTTGTGTGCTAAAATGAAAATGCAATCATAAGTGTAGGGATTATCTCTGTCAAAGAAAAAGTAATCACTGAGGTATACAACCAGGCTGGGTATACAATTAGCTCAGAGATGAAGCATTTGGTATGCAAGAGCTAGAAAGACCAGAGCTGTTGAAATAGAGGAAGTCATGATTTTATCAACAATAGTCTCTTGACAAACGCTGCGGATTATTTGCTTCTAAATGAGATCAAATATTTCATAATCCCAGATGGGATAACTTAGCAATGTAAGCTGGCAGGTTTTTGGGCTTTTTGTTTTTTTCAATACAAACAATTAAATGTTTGGCTAGAAAAGAATTTTTAGAAACTTTATTTAGGAGCAAAGCCAGCTTTGGTATTTCGAAACAACAAAATATTTACCATCAAATTTGCCTTCCAGGTAGCTGTAGTGAAATTCAGTGGGAACTTTTACCATGATTTGAAAGGAAATTGTTGGCGAGTCCCTTTAGAAATGAAAGACACATTTGAAAAGATAAATTAAAAGATGTTAACCCGGATTTAAAGTAATCAGGTCTGCATGATGTTGAGAACAGATAGCACATGCTACTGCAGGAAAGAAACACGAGGCCTTGCTATAAAGGTACTAAGGGTCAGTAAGGACAATGAATAGGAGTGTGTACAAAATACGAACAGTCTGAGATGATCCAGCACCTATCTGAACTGAAGGTAAAGTAAGAGATGGAGGCTCAGAAGGAGGATGGCCATGGAAAGTCAACTGGTCAATCAACAAGTTGACAATCACTAGTCTAAATATTAACCAAAAAAAAAAAAAAAAACCCAGACTTTTAAGAACTTTGAGCACAATCAGAACACATCTGGCCATCATAAACAGAGTTCACCTTCTATTCATTTGCTTCCTATTCCAAGCTAGAGGCCCCAAGTATTGATATCTTAAGAGTCTTGGAGTGTACAATAGAGTAATGAAATGGATAGAACATGGATTTGAAGTCTGAGAACTGTTGTTTAGACTTAATTCTGCAAACTCCCAGTTACATGACATTGGGGGAAATCCTTCACACCTCTAAACTTTAATATATGTGGCATTTTTTTTAAAAGGAGGGAATACCTAATTCTTGAGAATTTACATCAATATTAAGTGAGGGGGAGTCTGAATTAGAGTTGTATAGAGTACTCACATGGGTTATTTTAAAGTCTTTAAAATGTTCTATGTGCAAATACAAATGCTAAGCATTGTCTTGTTGAAGGTCTCTGAGGTTTAGTTACATTGGTGATTTTCTAGATGGACCAACTGAAGCTGGTTTTCCAGAGTCTCATTTCCTATATCAAATGATAATGTCCAAAATCAGATCAAAGCAGAAGGATAAATTCTTATCATTTATCAAACAATAGACTATAAATATAACCACATCACCAACAAAGAACCCCATAATCTCTAAGGATATTTATGCATCGTATTCTAGTTCCTGAAATCTCATGTTGACCATGCCAATTCCCAACTCAGCATTATTTTCAAGCTGCATTTTTGTTTATATTTTCTTTATGTGAATTCAATCAATTTTATTATTTAAATTTATTTCATCAATATTCACTTCAATCTGATTATGGGATAGAAAAACATCTATTTTATCCATATGGAATAGGTTTTATACTTTAAATCATTAAGAAAAATTAAGAATAATAGATAAGACACTAAAAAGCAAGTTGTTAGATCTTCAGTGAAGAAACAAAACAAAAACAGACCTACAAGCCATCACTAACGCTCTGTGAAAGAATGAAATCTTTTTGGAGAGACTGAGAACTATCAAATCCCCATGCAGTTGTTATAAAAGAATTCCTAATTTTAACACATTCATCTCTTGGGCTTTTCCTTAAGGGGTAATCATCATAGTAGCTGTGGGAGTGACAAAACAGAGTTACATGTGCTGACGGTGTCCTAGAGGAAAAGCACTTGGCATCTCAACAGACACTCAGGAAGTGACAGTAATTTGGGGGAATCAACATGGTTTCTGACTTAGCTGTAACCCATCCACAGTTATTGTCATCTCAGTTTATTTGTGTCCTACTTGATCTGCCTGAAGGATCGTCTCCAACCAGTTATTAAAACAGAGCCACCACACAGTGAAGCAGAACACCCTCATGTCTTCATTTATTACTCTAAGGGAACCAACACTGGCCCATGTCACCGGAGTTATGAGCTCTCCCTGTCACTCCATGTCCTCAGGCACAATAAGCGAATAAAAGAGAGTGGGATAGATCCTCCCCACTCCTGCATGTTTCATTGCTGTTTTCTATTTTTGACCTTTTGTATTTGTGAAGTGCCATCCCTAAAACAATTCTCCCTCAGGGAAAAAACAATCAAAACTCGCTGAGAAATACAGAACCTTGAACCTAGCCCAGATCTACCAAATTGGAACCTATATATTACTATACTCTCCAAAGGTGTGTATATGCATAAAAATCAAAAATCCTGTCTCTATCTTAGCCTTTAACTCATGTCACTAGGACATAATTACACAAAATTAAAAGCATTACAATGGAACTGTTGAGTTGAGGAATTACATGAAAAGTGTCCCTAACCACGTAAGCCAATAATTAATTGGCTAGACCATGGAAAGGGAATGGCAAGCTCTTTATTCCATTTGACAAAAAAATACCACAAAAGAATGTTGCTTTTGACATGTGTGTAGTGGAAGGACCTCTCAATATACTCAAATGGAAAGCACGCCAAAGACTAAAACTCGCTACCTGTCCGTCTTTTGCTTGCCTTTGAATGTGAAGTCAAGCCAACATAAATGGGCCATCCCCCCCGCCCGCCCCCACTGGAGAATGATGTTGTTCTTGTGACAGAAAGGGGAGATGTCAGGGTTCTTCCTTCCTTCAATGACAGTTTATCCAATAAGGTAGGATTGGATATGAAGGTTACTAGAGTTATATGAATTGTGGAGGAATATTCAAAAGCAAGCAGGTTTGATTTACAGGTGCCATGAGTGATTAATAAGTTAGAAATTAACAGCTAATGTGGAACAAGTTAGAATTTAATATAATAAATTCAGTGGGAATAGAGGTAAGGGATTCTATGGTAGACATTCTGATTATACTATAACTAGTAGTTAGAACTCACTCATCTGTTCTGTTAGACCAACTGAAAACTGCAATGTTCATTCCCTAGTCATCTTTTGCCACTGGATTCCAGTTAAATTTGGCAAATGGTAGATTGGACAGGGGCAGAAAATACCCATAGATCTTATCTTTACCATATTTTGAGAATTGTCTCTGGTGATGGTTCCATAGCTTTGTGGCTCAGCTCATTTGGGAAGTCCCTCTGACCATATTTTCATTTCACTCAAAGGACTGCTCATACAATGTTTCCAACCACACTTTAGGGAAGTCATTTCCATTGCTACTATAGCTCATATACAGCAGAATTATTCTTCAGTTTAGATAACTGTCTGTGAATCACATCCTATATGATTCAACTATTACTAAAACCTATTAAACTTGTTCCTCATTAAAAATGCTGCCTGTAGGAAAAGTATCCTGCAGAAAAATCTCACTGGCTTTTCCAATAATTATATATTCTATATTCCTTAGCATCAAAGACCTGTTCCTATAAACAGTGGTCTAGCAAGGTATGTTATTGAAATTAACCATCAGGCTAAGAATTAAAAAAAAAAAACACAGATTTTTACTGCTGAGATGAATTTTGGGTATGGTTGAAGCATACCATCTCACAAACCTAAGAAAGCATGCTATAAATTCTAAGTCCAGTTCTATCCCTACTGAGTGTCCTTTTACTTCTGCATTTCTTCAGAGAACGAATGTGTATACCTGATACCAAACATTGCATACAGATGCACACTGTATTTCTATAAGCCAAGTTACATTAGAAATCAGTGAGCAACTTTAGAATGCACCTTTACACATGAATAAATCTTTGCCCAATTTATAGGAAGTTATTTAGTCTAGTGAAAAATTAATAATTAAATCCTAGATTAATAATGTGGAATGCATATTTTCACATGAACACAGGAAGTCTGGTATGAAAGTTCAAAAGGGTGAGATGCCCTAGGGACAGTTCTTGATGAAAAGTGGTGAGGGAAGAAAGACATCAGAAATGCATCAAAGCAACAGGATAGCTGTAGCAAAGCACCATGGGATAGGAGAAAACAGTGATATTGATTTTAAACGGGGAAAAGATTACTACATAAAAATCTTAAGAAGCTAAAGAAGAGTAAATGTGTAAGTTCTTTTATAAGTCACAGTACCATAAATGCTCATAAAAATCACTGAACTGAAAGGCTCAGTTTCAGACAAAGATCAGTAGATAAGAGGAGAGATAAAAGCAGATAGAGTTCTTCAAGGACACAGCTGGCATTTACACCAGTGCTGGGTTGATTGAATAATGATGTACTTCCAAGAGCATAAAATCAAGAGATAATTATTAGGTCTCAAATATAAGCTATTTATTGCTACATGTCTGTTATGATCCAACATATACTAACAACATAATAAAAAACAGACCATAAAATAACTTAAGGTTTAAACAAGGGAAAATGTATCACTTAAGGAAATATCTAGTTAAACTTAATTTTTTTCAGTTTATATATGGCCAGCAATGAATTATGCTATGCAACTCCCCATGTGCTGTGATCTAGCATCAGTTTTAATTTCTTTCATTATCTGGGATTTTCTCTTCCATAAGATCAAGACAGCAATAATGTTCGTGCATGTAAAATACTTAGAAGACAGTAGGAACTAATTGTTTACCATTTATCATCATCATCATCATCATCATCATTATTACTAGTTTCTGATTGACTATTTTTAATTTCTCTCTAATTCTGATAATATTGTATCATTTAGAGAAGCAGAAACATGAAATCTACAAGTTTAGTTGTCCGGAATATTCTTCAATATCCAGTCTATCAGACTGTACTAGGAGATCACTGGACTTGACCTTAAAGCTCATGCTCATGGAACAGAGGACAGGGAGATTGTAAGGTTCTAGTGTATCCTAAGAGTGACTGATGCTACTACTCCTGAGAAGTGTCACCTTCAGGCAGAGACAAAAGGCTTAACTTCAAAAATGCTGAAGCTCCGGGCGGTGGTGGTGCACGCCTTTAATCCCAGCACTTGGGAGGCAGAGGCAGGTGGATTTCTGAGTTCGAGGCCAGCCTGGTCTACAAAGTGAGCTCCAGGACAGCCAGGGCTATACAAAGAAACCCTGTCTCAAAAAAACAAAACAAACAAACAAACAAACAAACAAACAAAAATGCTGAAGCAATCCGAATGGTCTCCCTGCCCCACTTCTCCTACTTGGCAGACAGACTTTGCCCCTGCCCCCCACCCCCATATACCACTTTGCTCTTTGTCTCAGCTTCACTCAGCTTCACTCAACTTATTCTTTGTAAAGAGGGCACAGATTCTGCACAAATACTTCCCCCCTTCCATATGAGATTCTTCAGTCTATATTCAAGGAGAGCAATCTTCATCTTGTGAACTTTGTAGCATTCTAAATAATACTTATTTTCAATAGTCTACAAGCCAAAATGCATGCATCTTCAAAAATTTGTGTGCTTATCATCTGTATTTTAAGGAAATATTTTAAATCTCTGACACTTCTCAGTACACTTTGCATATTCATATTAAGAAGATAGATGGATATATTTGCTATAAAAACAAACTATAAAAATATTTTTGATGAACTTATTTTATAATGTCTAAATCAACAGCTTAAAAACAAAACAAAGCCTACACCTTAGATGGTAAAATAATGGCCAGTTTGAGTTTAGGAAGCAGGTGTGTCAATTTTGTGCATACTACTTGAAAAGGTTTTTAATCTGAATATTTAACAGGACAAGCCTCTTCTAGTTAAATTCTGTCCTTAGCATTGTCATTTGTATTATGACACGGTCTATGTCCCTAGCACTCTTCCAGAGACACTTGAATCTGTAATATATATTTGATGACACATGGTTTGAATTTATCCCTGCCCACTACCCTCTTGATCCCTAATTTCTCATAATATTTCTTTTGTGTTCCCTCACTCCACACATTAGCTGGAAAATGAAAAAGGTGCTTCAGCAGTATTGAGCTGGTACTTCTCATAGTCTCAGCTGGCCTCAAACTCATTTTTCATCTATACGGTGGAATACTTATAACATCCTCTAGGTCCTCAAAAAAACACAAGCATAAGCTCTCCTAGGTTCCTCTCCATTTGACTAACATTGTGCAGGGCTTTTGAGAAAGAAAAAAAAAATTGTAGGAAAAATGGACAAAATGATTAGCCGTAGTACGAGTCATTATAGCCACTGTACAAGACTCAGGTGCGCAGAGACTAGAATTCTAATGTTTGCAAGGACAACAACTATAGTCATAGTGCAAATAAAGAAGAGATTTTCATGTTTGTGAACTGGGACCAGGAAATCAGCATCCATCATCCCAGAGTCCTGTTAGGAACGAGCATGACAATACGGACTCTGAACCAAACTGTATTCCTTAGCTTGTCCCAGATATGGGTGTGATAACTAAATTAAGACTTTGGAATTCTCAAATAAAGTAAACAAATGAAAAGGTAGTCCAGGATCAGGGACTGCGATGAAAACATTCTGAACAATTCAATCCCAGTCTCCATGGACGAAGGCACAGGCAACAGTCCCATAGAAGCCAAGACTAATGAACACAGCAACAAGATTTACAAAGATACGAAGGATTGCCTCACATTTAATATACAAATAATATCTTATTTATTGGCTAAACTGAAGTAATTGTAACATTTTCAAAAAAAATTATTAGGAATGGATAGACTTTGTTTTGCTTAGTTCTGTTTTGTTTGAGACAAGATTTCTCTGGTTAGCTTTGGCTGTCCTGGAACTCACTCTGTAGACCAGGCTGGCCTCCAACTCACAGATATCCACTTGCCTCTGTCTCCTAAGTGCTAGAGTTAAGGCCATATGTCACCACTACCCATCAATGGTGAATAGATTTTTAATTATAAAATAAGAATCTGCAGAACAAAAATTGTAGATGATGAGACTTAATATGCCTACGATACCTGTTGCGGTGGTGTACACCTGGGAAGAAGAAGAATTCCAGAAGGATCTGGAATTATTCAATCTCCTCTCCATAGCAAGGTTAACCATAGGTATGTAACACACCATCTCCAAAAACATAAAGATACAAACTAACATTTCAAAAGAAAATACCAATTTCAAATATGATTATATAATCAAACATGATATCTATCTTGGATTATTTAAACATTTAACAGATATGTAGGTGGAGACCATATTTGGTTAGATAATAAATATTAGGTAAATATTATCCTGAGTGGAATAAAGAAGAAAATAGCAGCCTCTGAGTTCAAAAGCATAAAAGGGCCAAGAAAACTAGAGTATTAGAAAGAATAACATTTTGACTTAAGAGCTAAATACAGTTAAGGGATCTATTGAAACACAAGAAGATGGTAGGGAAATTTGGGTTTTAAAAGGCACCTCCGAACCACACATATTGCTTGCTGTGTTAGCATTTTGCTCAACATTCGTACTGCCAATAATTTTTCTCTGTAGTCTGGAAAGTTAATATATCCCTTCCTTCCACTGACATTGTACCATCATGTGTTGGTTGCTAAGAAACGGATGTCTTAAGATCTCTTCTACTCACACAAGAGCATAGTGTGTTTGTTTTCCCAACCAGTGCTGTTTAACTGTGCCCCTCTGAGCAGGACCCATTGGGGTATGTCTGAATGCATTGCTGATGTTTGGTTTTCCTGAGGAAGTGTGAATAACTGTCTGTTCACCTCAGATAGAGCATCAGTGACTGAAGAAACAGGTCTCTCTTAGTCTAGCCACCTACACTGGGAGATTATTTGTGTGTGCTTACAAGATCATTGTATGACTACAAGGCAAATGTATCACTATAAATCCTACCTCAGCGTAGGTGACCACTCTCAAAAATTGCATCTCTGCAGCTGCCAACTCCTTATTTGTGTTTTGTACATTTCTCTTCTCTCTTCTCTCTCTCTCGCTCTCCCTCCCTCCTTTCATCCCTCCCTCTCTCTCTTTCCCTCTCTCTATCTCTCCCTCCCTCCTCTCTCTTTCTCCCTCTTTCGCATTCTTTGTGTATATACATACGTATGAGTATTTGTGAGCACTCATACCTGTGCTTATAAGAAGAGTCCAAGGGTCAACTAATAAGCACTGGATCTTTTCTCTCACTGTGAGGGATTCTGGAACTGAACTCCAATAACTCAGACTTGGTGGCAAGGGCTGAGCCATCTCATGAATCTTGTTATTATTTTTATGACCTTGAGGAAAGGCAGGGCGTTGTTAGAACTTTCTGAGTTTTTCAGACCCTGGTAATTACCAGGAGTTGCTTTCTTCCCTTCAGGAGAGAATGTTTCGGTTTTAATTTAGAGAAACAAATATACAATATAGCCATACATAAAAGGCATCTGGCAATATATTCTAGAAATGTACATGGTTAAGTGACATGTGTGACCAGTGGGTGCATTAGTTTTGATGAGTCAATATTTGTGACAACCTTCATTATAATCCCCTTAATATGTATCTTCCTATATCTACCCTTAGGCTACTCCAATTACCTATTTCTTATAAACTCTCAGTGAACTGAATACTCCTTCCTATATTGCCCAGGAATATCTACCACATTGATCTAAAAACAAAGATTCACAGCCAAATAATCTAGATTAGTGGTGACATCACAAACCCCTAAAGATCACGCAATAGTTTGCTTTGGAACACCATTGCTAAATCTCATTGAAATATTTCAATTACACTTTCCTTTGTGAGCTTTAAGAGATAGGGCCAAAGACAATACTACCCACGCATCTACTAAAGAAAGCATATTTAGTTGAAGTCTGGGATGTTATTTCTAAATGGAAAAAAAATGTAATATAGTTTGAAGTTTGAAAGACCATGTTTTTTATATGAAATTTGTTACAGCCAATTTGTCCGTCGAGACTCTCACAGCCCTTGATTATGTTTTGTCCATTTCCTTGTCTGTGCTGGGACACTGTGCTCCACGCTCATAGCCAGACTCAAAATATCTGTGATTTTTGTGACCAAGAAGATGAAAGTACAGAACCACACAGTACTGCACATAATGAATCCTTGATATTAAAATTATTCTCTCTGGATGTTCTACCTGCTTCGGTGTCACCAAAGGCTGCTTATGTTCCTTCTCCCCAGCATCTCTGACCTTGCCAGTGTGTACATATCTGCTCCAGGCATTTCTGAACTTCTGTTTGTCTCTACAGATCTCAGGAGACAGGGATATCTATGAAGCTTCAATAAGAGAAACCACAGGTATATGCTGGCAGGAAGCAAAACCAATAAGAGAACTAACGGGGATATCTTCACTAGAATCGGCCTTTCTGTCTCTTATCTTCCCACCGTGATCACAATATCATGTTGTATGAAGAACAAACCAGAACTCCATTTCACAAAGTTACGTTCAAGCTGCTCAGACTCCAGTAGCCACAGGGGAATGGAGAGGAAAAACAACTTCTGAGAAAAACAGCAACTTGGTTCAGGTTCAGCAAATCTTCATTTGTTTTTATCCGTATATCAATTCTAAGGCGCTGGAATATCTCGGGCTGGATGGAGGTGATTCCTTCTGAGAGCTTGTCATTTAATAATTTCCATGATGATGAGGTAGATTGTGTTCAGTCTACCATCACAAGCACTACAAACAACATCGATATTGGGTGAGACTTTTCTTCCCATGTTGTACATGGCTCCTTCCTGTGTGAGATCACATGATAGTCAGCAGTCCAAGCTCACTAGTAGCTCTTTTTATGAGGTATGTATGGCAAAATAAAATTACAATGTTCATGATTTGATCTAAATTTAATTATTTCTCAAAAACCCAATTTTGAACATTATATTGTGGCTAAGGGCTCACACTTCCGGGGGACACAAGCAGATCTCGTGGTAGAATGTGCCGCGGGCATGCTCTCTTCTGAGACAGGTGTGAAGTATTTGTATTGTTTACTTTAAATTTTATTTGAACCTTACATACATGTACATAGGGTATCATACGTACCCTAGGCTCCTCTCTCAAACTCCAAGACTTTTTAAAAGCTACTGAGTTGAATTGGTGCTACCCATGTATTAACAGACAAAACAGTATACACAAGAACATGGAGAACCTAGTAGTGGCCACATTCAAAAGGAGAGAGAGAGAGAGAGAGAGAGAGAGAGAGAGAGAGAGAGAGAGAGACCTGTAGCACTGTCCCCTACTATGAAAATTAGTCTATGAAGAGACACAGGAAACCTGCTTCTGTTCCTGCCCGCTCCGGAAGTTAGAGTTCACCTTCCCCCCCTTTCCCAGCATAGGTGCCTCTGACCTTTGGAGAGGTAAACAGAGAGGACCCAGCCTGGCACTGGAATATTGCAATTCTCCTTTTCAAGGTAACACTCCCTTCCCCCTAAACCCAGCCACCCGCTGGGGGTGGTGGTGGTGGCAGATGACAGCTTTGGGAACAGACAAAAAGCAACATACCCTAGCCTCTGTGTCACCGAGCTACCCACCACCACCACACACACACACCCTGATAGATAACCAGCATTTCTCCAGTGAAGATGGCTCCTGTCCTTGAAGGGAACAAGGACCAAACATCCTTGAAATCATAAGTGGTCCACTCTTGGATCAAGAGAAAAGGGCAATTAAATGTTCCCAGACAACTGTGACCAGTTTGTAAAAATACAGTAGCTCCTAATAGCACCATAAAGTTACTTCCCAGGTCAGAAAGGTCCCCCTCCCAGCTGCATGGTTCCATCCCGCTGTCTGAACAAAAGTTACCAGGTTTCTATTGCCATCTCCCCAGTCACGTAACCCCAAAGTTCGAGGATCCCTCCTTATAAGAGTATCAGGTGCTCAGTGGGAAAGGCTTGATATCTGGGTCTAACTCGTGAAATAAAGGCTCTCTTTGATTTTACATAGAACTTGCAATTCCTGGTGTTTTTCTGGGGTTCCGAAAACTGGGCATAACAACTCCAGGAAGTTGTTTTTTTTGTTGTTTGTTTGTTTGTTTTTTGTTTTCTTTCTTTCTTTCTTTTTTTTTTTTTTTTTTTTTTTTTTTTTTTTTTTTTTTTTTTTTTTTTTTTTTTTTTTTTTTTTTTTTTTTTTTTTTTTTTTTTTTTTGCTGAGTTCCAGACCGATTTCTACATATTCTGCAGCTACAGTGTGTGGTGTCTTCAGCAGTGGGAACTTGCCCTCTAGTTATGTTGATAAATCAATAGGTGAAAAGAATAATAGCCAGTATTGGTTTTGGTGCCTCTGGCGACTCTCTGTACACTAACTCATGGGTAACCTGTGCCTGGCACTAGGGTTTTCATTAAATAATCCGTGTCTCCTAGGAGCAGTATTCCTTGCTAATGTGGGGTACTTCTAAACAAAATCTTCCTTTTATACAAACAAGTATATTTTAACTAGCTTACAGATTAGTGGAATCTCATGAGGCTTGTGGTACACCCTCAGCACTGATCAAANAAGAGGAAGAGGAAGAGGAAGAGGAAGAGGAAGAGGAAGAGGAAGAAGAAGAGGAAGAGGAAGAAGAAGAGGAAGAGGAAGAGGAAGAAGAAGAAGACCCTAAATACATGAGGGTTTGTCTTCTAATGCCTTCCACTGCTTTTGCATATTCTTACTCTGCCCCTCCTGGAAGATAAAACTAACTGGGTACTTTATATCCCTGCTGGCTTGCTGAGGACATCCAGGCTCAGACAGCCAAGGACTTCTCCCTTTAGAGTTGACTTGTGGCTGTAAATCCATCTCATTTTGAAGAGCAGCTCGGAGGATTCAGAGATGCAACATAAAGAATGATACATGGATTTAAAGTTATTGTTGTTGTTCTTCAGCGTGTGCTACGCTGGTTTAAAATTTCATTCTTTATCCTAAAATAGTTCTCTTTCCTGAAGTTTGAAGAGTCAAAACCACTGCCGTGAAACCTCCCTCAGTCTTTTTCAATCTACTCGGTTATGTATCTGGATCTCTGTTTTGTAATCATCTATCACTTTAATAGGGAAGGCCTGAAGGGGGAAAGGAGTGTTTGTTAGGATTTATTTTATTTATTGGAAGAGGCTCTAGCCCCTTGGTCCTAGAAATTTTCTCTTTAGCTCACTCTCCTAAGTCATATTTAATTTACTTCAGCAGCAATACATATTTTGTGTCACAGAGTCTATTTAGCAGAGCCAGCTTGTTTTATTGCCCAAGACTATTTTCTTCTGTGATATATACTCACAACATCCGAAGGACTTCTCTTGTTGCATAGTGCTTTTTAGACCAACAGTTTTCTCATTTATAATACATTTCTGAGAGATCAAATACACATTCAATATTTACCTTTAAAGGCATAATGTTTATATCTAAACGATGAGAAATTCAAATGTGAAATGAATAAGACTTTTGGTTTTTATCAGTTTTGTTTGAATTTGTGTTTATTATTATTCTGTTTGTATGCATGATGTGTGTGTGTGTGTGTGTGTGTGTGTGTGTGTGTGTGTGTGTGTGGTGCATGGCATATGTGTGCTGGTCAGAGGACAGTTAGGGGAACCCACCATGGGTTACTGGGATTGAGCACAGGAATACCAGGTCTGAGTGGCAAGTACATTTTTATCCATTGAGCCATCTTACTGGCCACTATGATTGTTGTTGTTGTTATTCTTGGTTTTGTTTTATTTAATGTTTTCCAAGCATGTCAACTGGCTGGAATATTTATCATATATGCTGTAATGAATATCACATATTTAAAGAAAGTGAGGCTCCATCTAGCACTCAACTGAAGGTTGTATTTATGCTTTGGCAAAACTCCACATTCTTTCTCTTTTCGCTATGTCTTAGGAGCTTGAGTTCTCAATTTGAAGATTTGGTTAAGCCGAGATAAATTTTCAGATTCAATAGGGATACACACTGGTCCATGAAGAATTGTGTAACAATTGGAGGATGTAATTAGCAGGATCTGATAACTTATCATCATACAAATAGACCAAACCATGGGAGATAGGGAGATCCATCGGAGTTATTGTATTTTAGCTTGGCAAATAAAAATTTTAATCAAGTAATATCTTGAAAATTATATGTGTTGTGGAATGCCAGAATTAAGCTCATGAGCAGATACATTTCTCTTTTTTAAAGTAAGAACACTTAAAATCATCCTTAGTAATTTTAAGAGTATAATAATTGGCGTTAATCATGGTCATAGTGCTACAGAAAATAATTATTGAATTTCCTCTTAATTGGAACTTTATGTCTTGGGATCAATGAATCATCAAGCATACTCCCATCTCCTCACAGCCAGCATTCTAGTCCCTCCTTCCATGCCTTCAGCTTCTCCAGATGAGTTAGTTGTCTGGCTTAACTCTCTACCTTTCGTGACAGAACTGAAATTGATGTAATCCCTTACTTTGTAAAGCTACACCACACTTCATTGCAAACATACACCACATTCATGCTCTACTGCATACCTGGGTTGGTTCTATATCTTGGCTCTTAGAAATAATACGAATTTCAGGTCTGTTTTAATATCCAAAGAGACATGTAACATTCAAAGAGAAGTTTAAAATAGCAACCCTGTACTCAATTCAATATATAGAGAGTTTTGAAAAAATTTACCTATAACCTCTCTGAGATTCTTTAAACTCAATTTGGGTGACAAATAGTTGTAAGATGCAACAGATGTAACATAATACAAGAAAATCCAACTGAATTTTATGTGTGTAGATAAAGAATCACTGTCACAGAAGCAACTGACCCAAGATTACGTGTTTCTCAACGATGCACGGTGAGGCAGCTCTGGGTCACTATGTAGTTAAGGTTTAGATCCCACAGCAGCCTCCAAATCAAGAAAGGTAACACTGTATCTTTAATAGGAAAATGCCTTTCAATACTGTCAAGACAGAATTGGGTACAGAGATAATTAAATTTACTTTGCACATTCCTTTGGAAAGTCAGAGGAAAGAATATAGACCTACTTTAAAGGGTTTAAAACCAATCTGATAGTTTTTAAATCTGCTGGTTATTAAAATTCATCCATTTCAATTGTCTTATTCATTTATTTAAATTTCAATGTTTAAATATTATCACAAATACAAACACACACACCATCTTTAAGTTTATAAGATTCATAGATCTTATAATAGAGTCTGTTCATGGAATTCAAAGGCTTGATGAAAAAAAAATTTTTTTTTGCTCTTACTCTAGTGAACAGAATTCCTGGGGAAATCTGGAGGAACAAATAAATACTCTTATTAAAGAATATGTTCTGCTTACAAAAGCCTCTTTCCAACCTAGTGCTAAAAGAAAGGGGTACTCATGGAGACAAAGAAAGATATTGTCAGAAAAACAGTGACATGTCTCTTCATGTGTCAATAACTGGGCCATTTCCATGCTGAGTGTCCACAGCCTAAGGGGGGCTTGGAGCATGAAGCAGCTACCCTCCCCTTCATTTGTTCTCTCAGCAGGAAAAAGCAGGGCATAGTAAACTCCTCCTTGGCCTCTGTGAAGACCAAGAGAATGCCAACTTGATTATGAAGGGAAAGGTGAGGGAGAGGTGGACTTGCTTGAACATTCATGTAAAAGAAAAAATACAGCAGGAAATCATGGGGGCTATTGTATTCAAGCTTTTGCACTAAATGGAGAAAATTAATTAATGAGGAATGTGCCAAAGAGGAGAGTGCGAAAACCTGGAAACAAGAGAGTAATTGGAGTGAGGTGGTGATGTGCCATATCCTGCTGTGTGCTGGGGAAGGGTGGCCTTAGCTATTGTAGCTATTTCTCTGAACTCAAAAACATAAAGGTGCTACAGAAGCAAATTCAAATCCATTGACCTTTGTCATCAGAAAGAGAGTCACATGGTGCTAGAGATTCAACAGTGTTTGTAAGTTTAAAGTCAGTTGTTTTGAATAAAGTTAAACATTCAGTGTTCCCTGTCCTTTCTCTCTGACACTGTCCCTTCTTTGCTTGCCTCTCTTCTTCCATCTCTTCTTGCCTCTTTCCTCTCTTTCTTCCCCTTCCCTGTCTACTTTGTTTCTTCTTCTCCCCACCCAAATCCTTTCTTCTCCCTTTTATGATCTTAATTATAAAACTATATCAATTTGAAATACTATCAGGAAAAGAACACATGCAAAACGCAATTACTTGCAAAATTTCCACATTCAGAATAATTAATATTTGTTCTTTCATTCATGGAAAATGACTGTTGTTGAAACTATGAGATTATTTCCTATATAGCCCATTGAAATTCTACCTTATTTATAAAATGATGATTCATTAAGGGGGATAGTTATGTGTTACTTTTTAAAAAATTTGTCAGCCTTTAATTTTTCTTTTTTTTAAAAGATACACAATTAGAATTTATTGCACATTGTTACCGTTCTGTGAAGGTTTTGGAAGGGTTACAGAGGTGATTCCTGGTTAAAAAAAAAAAAAAAAAAAAACACAACTACTCTTGCAGAATATTAGAAGTCAGTCCAGCACTAACATTGGTAGCTCACAGGTCTAGGGAGTCCTATGCCTTCATCTGCCCTCTAAGAGCACCTGCACCCCACTCTCCCATACAAACAATGACACAGAAACAGACACACATACATATAATGAAACATTACAAAAAATAAGTCTTCTTAAGACAAAGTGTTTTCTTTGATAATTTCCTCCTACCTTGTGTTGTTGTTGGGTTTTTTTTTTTTTTCTAAAACCCAGCTAAGAAATTTTGTCCTTTGAATAAAAATGCAATGGAAGATATTTATTTTTCTATAAGTGACCTGATAGTAGGAAGAAGAAAGCTTTAAAATTTCCCAAACTTCCTTTCTCAAGCACTCTTTTATTATGTAAATATTCTGAAGGTGTTAAGATGTTATCATTATCATCTCCATGTGGAATAGTTTCCAACAAACCTCCAGATGGAATGACCAGGGGCAGGTTAGAGATTGAGGATGCTGTGTAGGGTAAAGGGATTAAGAAAGGCCACCTCCCCAAGGAGGTGAAGGGCACCCAGAATATTTTTGACTTGCTTAGTTTTGCCAAAGGCCACATTTAGATACTGCTTAGTATTAATCACCAGAAAATATGTCTTAGCCTTGTTTCTATATAAGTGGGGGGGGGGGGAGCAAAACATTCAAACTTTTTTATCTTATGCAGGGCTGGCTTGAATGTGAGAACAAGCCAGGGTAAATTAAGGTGAGAAAAACAGAACTTGGTTCAGTCATCAGCAATTTAAATCACAAATTAACAACAGTCAGAATCTAACAGTTGTAGTCTGGCTTGAGGTGTTTGTCCTCCTGCAGGCATAGAAGGATGATAACTCCTTCGGTCTGCCATCTCTGGGATCTTATGCACAGCCTTGGTAAAGAAGAAACTCTTATTTATGAATAAGTAGAAATACAGATCTACAGTAAGTGATGGGCAGATGACACAAAACCTTGTTCTTGTCCCCTGCCTCCCACATGATCTACACTGAATACGGTAAAATATATCAACATCTAGTGAAGAGAACCAAGAAAGACATTTAAGACAGCTAGAAGGCAAAGAGAATCTAGTTAATAATTAAATATAGTTTTATAATTTCCACCGTGTCTCATGATCAACATGAGACCAAGGTTGTTCAATTTCATTCTATAAAAGGCTTTCCCTTTTCAAGACTTTCCTATAATACAGGGAATTTCACAGACTTAAGGGAAAGGTGATTTAAGTTATAAGAATCAGAGGAGCCTATAAAGGAAACATAGAAGTGTAACAGACATCAGAACCAGGCAGCAGTTCTTTGGGGTGCTTGGAACAGGAATTTTGAGATGATAATTGGACAAACTATAATGATCATTAACACAAGATCAAATGTACTCAAGTTATGAATTCATTAATTGTTATGATGCACTAAAAAGCCAAACTTGTCTTTAAGTCATCAAACCATTATAATGATACTTGTGTGGGCACTGATAACCTTGCTATTATGTTTCAGGTCTTAAGCTAAGAGAAGAATTTTAATAATTGAAAGAATTTAAACTAAACAACATGGAAAGACTGGGCGAAGTGCTCAGTAGGTAAAGCAATTATCATGAATGTGTGAAAATCTCAGAAAAACCCTAGAAAAAAATTGAAGTAAAATAGAAATCAGGAACCAGATAAAGAAGGAAAATAAAATCTGTGAAAGAGTTGGAAAGAGATGACCCAGTCTATGTGCTCCTAAATAATTCTTGGTAAAGGAAATATGCTTTTAAATAAACCACACATTGTAAGTACTCTAATATCCTTCATAATTCTGACCAAATGGTCAAGCTATACACGGTGTCTGTATTTTACCCCTCCCCTGCACCCCCATAAACAAACAAAACCAAAAACACAGAGATTTACTTTACTTTTTTTTTTTTTACTTTACTTTTTATTGGAAATTTTATTTACATTTCAAATGTTATCCCTTTCCTCGTCTCCCCTCCAGAACCCCCTATCCCATCCTCCCTCCACCTGCTTCTCTGAGGGTACTTTAGAAGACAGGTGGTTGAAGTGTAAACAAACACAATCATTACCTGTGGTCCACCAGACCATTTTGTTTCCTTCTTTACAGTATTTGATATCATTTTTTACCTTGTATGTGTAGTGTGTCCCATATTTATGTTTATATGTGTGTGTGTGTAAGTTCATACATGTGAATATGTTCTTATGAGTAGTATCTTTGCAAGTATGGGTATGTGCAAAGCATGTATGTGAATGCGGGTATGTTCATAGTGTGGCATATGTGTGGAGATCAGAAGACTATGCCTTTTACCTTATTTAAGATAAGGTCTCTTATTCTACTATGTGTTAGGCTAGCTGGCACATAAACTTCCAGAGATTTTTCTGCCTTGTCCTCCCATCTTGCCTTAAAATGACTTAGAACATAGATTGCACAACTCTGTCCACTGTATATGAGATCTGAGATTTCCAACTGAGATTTTCACACATTCATGATAATTGCTTTACCTACTGAGCAATTCTAGTCTTTCCATATTGTTTTGTTTAAATTCTTTCAATTATTAAAATTCTTCTCTTAGCTGAAGACCTGAAACATAGTAGCATGGTTATCAATGCCCACACAAGTATCATTATAATGGTTCCATGACTTAAAGACAAGTTTGCCTCTTTAGTGCATCATAACATGATATTCACAGGCATCGTAACAGGAAGAAAATTGGAATAAGAATTATCTCCTTTCCCTCTGAAAGTTCAGATTCTTTGACAGATTTGGTGTTGCAGAAGGTAAAAAGTAGAAAGAAGAACAGAGGGGTAATTAACATCCTTGAATCTAGTCCATCACAAGCAAGAGATGAAGATACTTCCAATTGCCCTGTCTTCCCCTAGTGCTAAGATCATACTTTTTCCTCATTTGTGTCATGGTGAACTCTCACTCTCCTTTCTCTGAGGCCTTTTTTCATTGAGGATCCCATTCACTCCCTGGAAGGACCTGTGGATTACTAACTTTTTACCTAGTTTTAAAATGAAAAAACTGAAACACATATGTATTAGGCAACAGATAATAAATCAGAGTTAGTGAATACTAGAGAAAAAGATAACACTTTAATCTTAACTTAAAAAACCTAAATTCCTGCATTTATCCAACAACTTCTGATCTTTGGAGGTTGGATCTTCAAAGAAGACATTTTAACATAATGGCCAACATAAATATCACTCAATTTCCTAGATTGTACTAGTAGCTTACATCTATAAACTATCAGGAAATCATGGAAAGGAACGAATTTAATTACAGGTGCTTGCCAAATCCCATTTCTTCCTTTTTCATTATGGTAATATAACATAAAATGAAGGTTAGACCTTCATCTCCAGTTCCTGGCACAGAAATTTAGATTATCACATTAGGTTCACCTTATTATCGGTATGACTATTTTCTACCTTATTGTATCTTAAAAATAGTAAGTTCCAAAAAGCATTATTTTAGATTTCTAAGGTTAAGAAAATCAACATGTAATTGCAAAGAGAAAGGACAAACACAGCCCTTAAGTATTTTATTTTAATTTTATATATATATAAGAATTGGTCTCATGGCCAAAACAATCTCTAATCAAAAGAGGAAATGCCTTTGGCCATATATATTGCCATCCCACATTAAGCTGTTGAATTCATTAAAGGAGAAAAGGAAAGTTATTGATCCTCTGTCTTAACAATAAATAGTATTTGTCATTGGCGTCTAGCTTGGTAACACTCAGCACAGTGCTTACAGTATAATTAACACTCACTGCTTGCTTTAAATGGCCAAGTGACTAAGTAATCTAGAGCTATGTTTCTGAGAAGAGAGAAGATACCAACAGGAGAACTTCATCTCTACTGGAAAGCACAACTTCATTGGGGAAGACAACCTTTATATTGTTGGACAATCAAAGCATTGTGCAGAGAAGAACTGTCACAACATCTGAACTAATTTTCCCATTGTTATTTAACAACAAACTAGTAATATTAGAATCCACAAGCAAAAAGAAAGGATGCTTTCTCCTATGACCTCTCATTAGAAATTCAAAATTGGCTGTGGCATGGAACACAGACCTGAATACAATCATCCCAAGTTGTAGCCATCCAATGGCCATGGAGAACTGGATACTTGAAAGGGGGGCTAGAAATAAAGAAGGAATAGGGTGCAAGAGAAAGATGAAGCCAAGACAAAAGTTGCTGATCAAAGCTCAAAGTTTAATATTCAGCATTGCATTTATACAGGGAGAGCTCACACAACCCATTCTTTGTTTCAGCTGCATCATGCTACGAAGCAAGCCCAGCAAGCAGCCTACTCCTGGAGGAAATTGCAGATGCAGCAAGGTGGAAGTCTCCATCTGGGTCATTAAGGTCCAACTGTGGCAAGTCTTTAAGGTCTATTTAGCCTAGTCAAGGCTGGGGGAAGGGCAAACCAAGTGGAGAGATTCAGGAAACTAGTACAACACTCAGAGATCTTCAGCATGTAGTGGTAGTGATAGTGGTAGTCATACTGGTAGTGGCAGTGGTATATATACTTTTATGTGTGTACACAGGTGCAGGTGGATATGTGTGGTTCATGCAGACATTTGTATACATGTGTTTGTCTGTATGTGTGTTGTTTTTGTTGTTGTTACATTTACAGATATCTTTTAAATATCGATGTGTTTTCTTGTAGAAACAGGAATTTTCTATGTGTTTTAGAAACCTGAAACCCTGTGCTCATGACTCTAGCTGCATATATGGAAGAAGATGGCCTAGTTGGCCATCATTGGGAAGAGAGGCCCCTTGGTCATGCAGACTTTATATGCCCCAGTACAGGGGAATGCCAGGGCCATTATGTGGGAGGGGTGGGTAGGGGAGCAGGGCGGGGATGGGGGAGGGTATGGGGAACTTTCTGGATAACACTTGAAATGTAAATGAAGAAAATATCTAATAAAGAAAAAAAAAAAAAGAAACCTGAAATCCTGATAGCCCTGAAGATCATATATGTACCCAGCAACAAGTAGCTGATTTGGAAGGGACTTTCCACTCTAAATATGTCGGAAACTACCTGATTTCAAGTAGTTTTGTCTTGTTTTGTTTTGTTTTGTTTCTAAATTTTCAAAGTTTGAGTTTTTCTGTCCTGAAAATCTAAAATTATCTAGAAAATATAATATAGGTGATTAGATTTATATAAATATCTTCATGTTTGTTTGGAATTTTTTGCCCTATTTTTGAGAGTGTATTTATAATTACATAATTCCCCTTCCATTTCCTCTTTCTAAGCACCTCTATACACCCCATAGCTCTCTTACAAATTCATGCCAGCTTTACTTATTAATTATTGTTACATGCATATATGTATGCATGTTCCTAAATTTAACCTTATGAATCTATATAATGTTACTTGTATGTACATTCTGGACTTATCATTTAGTGCTGGATAACAAATCGGTGTGCTATTCTAAAGGGACAAATATTTCTCCCTCTCTGAGCATTCTTTAGTTGCCTGAAGTTCTTGTGTAGGCGTCAGGATGCTGGGCTTTTCTTTGTCCACTTTGGCATGTCTATTGTAGTCCTTGCCTTCAGTTTTAAAGTTTATTATTTTAACAAATGCAAAAATTAAAGCCAGAAATACGTGATGTGAGAAAATAAGAAGTCTCTAAATGTATAACATAACTATTATCAAGTTTCTTCTGTACTAGACTTGGGACAATAAAAGACATATTTTTAATTATGATTTTATATTTATTTATTTCATCTTATCTCTATACATATCTGTGCCTAGGAAAGTCAGAAGAGGATATCAGAAACTCTGTGATTAGAACTCCACACTGTAGTGAGTCTCCATTATGGTTGCTAGCATCCAACCCAGGACCTCTAGAAGAACAAATGCTCTTAACTGATTAGCTATCTTTCCAGGAACAACCTTTAAAATTTTTTCCTGCTCTGACATCATAAACTAAATAAATTGGTTTGGGAAAAAAAGAGGCAGCAGGGAAACTATTATGTTGGTCTTAGATATACACTGATCTATCTATTGAACAAATCATTGACAAATATTTATTGGACATATTGTCCAGCATTACTGATGGTGTTCTAGTTCAGTAATGAAAAAAAGAGAGAATCAAATCCCAGCTTTCATTGAATGTGTTACCTAATATGTGTTTATAGAGAAAGACTGATAAAGAAATAATTTTAAGTAATGTGTCAATTTGTGATGATTGGATTCTAAGAAAAACAAAACAAAATGCTATCAGAGAAAAAAAATGAGTAAAAATAGTACAAAAATAACCAAATGTTTCCCTCTTTTCTACAGGGCAATTGAGTTTTATTTAATTCTTCAGGCTACAACAAATGCATATTCCTGAATCCATTCTAAGATCCATGATTAATAATGGAGAAATGAATTTACCATGATGATGAGATCAGTCTTCTGTTCTACTTCAATTTGCCATAGATAAAGAGGGCAGGGACAGACTTGAGAAATGATACCATCTAAGCCCATTTTGGCGAACCAATGAGTGTTTGGGAGCTACTTAGAGTAGCGTCATCAATGGTTCAGTGAGCTTCACAGTTGAAAATCCATCCCAGCATAAGTAATGCTTGGGAAGCTGTTAGCAGAAAGCTGATGTAGAAAACAAGTGGTTCAAGGAAACAAGACTCATAGACCCTCTCTCCAAAATTTAATAAGTGGTAGACAACTGCAGGAGAACAGAAACTCTTTCATGGCACAAGTGCCTGAAGATTGTACCAAAGCCCCATTAGACAGCTGATATGATTTACCACCACTCAAGCAGAAGTAGATTTTCAACTATGCAGCTGCCCAGGCCATTGATACAGTCAAACCAGGTCATAAATTTTGGTACAAACTGAAGATAGTAAAAATAATTCATGGATTAAAAAATAAAATTGCATATGTGTCAGTTGTATATGTAAAAGCCTAGAAGTATTTTAAAGAAACAAGTGAGAATTTTTGCCCAGGCTTTCTAGTAGTCACTGTATATAGAGGGTAAAAAAAAAATATATCTGAATCTTCAGTATACAATTCTCATAATAATTTTAGGTTAGAAATGGGAAATAATAAGTCTTTCTTCAAAGGAAAAAAATCTGCTCTATATAGTGAGACCTGGGGGAAATTCTTCCCATGGGACCTCATAAATATGAAAATGTGCCCATACTAAATCAGGTTTTCAGAAACACTCTAGAGTACATTCAACAAAGGGACTCAGGCTTTCTTAAAGTTCCTGGAAGAAGGTCATTGGGTATCACCAAAATACAGCCAATGAAATGGAAAGTACTTGCTTCAAAACACTGTGCTGTGCTGTTTTAAGTTATGAACACACTGAAATCTGAAGTAGCTGCTGATAGCAATAGCACTGCTTTTATTTGTGTTTGACATTCAAGAGATGGTTAAACATAATATTTCAAACTAATATTTTAAACTAATCATAAAAATCCTTTGAGTACTTTATTAGCTCTCAAATGTACAATACTGTTGAGTAAATTAGTAAATCTCATTTAGGAATAAAAAAAGATACATAAATACACATACACACATATACACAAAACACACACACACACACACACACACACGCACACACACATTTAGGAGAAGAGATGGTGAGAGGCAAGTTAGTTCTCCAGGCAATCTTCCATCTTTTACAATTAATCTTTTGACAGTTACTCTCTAGGCAGCCTTCAGAACAATTTTCTCATCATCAATTTTCTGATGAATATGTGGCAGCAAGGCATCTGAGTTTGAACTCTGATAAACGTCTGAATGGCTATCCATATACTGCATTGCTGATGTAGTTTCAAATTCTTCATTTGACTAGAAGTAAAATTAATAACTTTTATGCCCAATTGATCTGAATTGACTAGGAAGTGTCCATTTTTAGTCACTTTAAAAAACTGCAATAATTACTATTCTTTTCAATATTTATTAGATAATTTCTTCATTTACATTTTACATTTCAAATGCTATCCCTAAAGTCCCCTATACCCTCCCCCCGCCCCGCTCCCCTATCCACCCACTCCCAATTCTTGGTCCCAGTGTTCCCCTGTACTGGGGCATATAAAGTTTGCAAGAGCAGGGGGCCTCTCTTCCCAACTCGTGGATACTATTTTATAATATAATGAGTCAGGTGTGTCTTCACTATAACTAAGGAACACTCATAAAATGCCAATTTAAAATTTATTTCTTTTTCCAGGAAATGTCCAAGTGTTTAGCTGAAGAAAGAGTGATTTGTTTATGTACTGATGGGCATTTTCATTTTTTGAGATTTAATATCTGCAAGGATTTTTATGCAACTGCTTGATATCAAGTTGATTTCAAACATCTGAGTAAACGAGTGATCTAGTAAAAAAAAAAAAATTCAAGCAATTCAAAGCCACTCATTTTTTTTCAGAGTTTGATAGTCAAGAGTCAGTGACAAGCTCCACTCATCAAATACAGAGATGGAATCCTTGCTTGATTCACTTTTATGTTTATATGACAGGTTAGGTGGATGTGACTAAGATATTATGAATGAGGTGGGAATAGTTCACGGTCTTCTCCGTGGAAAATCAATAGGGTGAGATCAGACAAGCAAGTTCTTCCCATGGTGCCACTGTTCTTTCTAGACATGAAATCAAACATTTAGCAGCATATGACAGATTGCAGGGCCCAGAATTCGCCACTCACTTCCTACAGTACAGGTTTCAAAATATAAGCAGGATCTAAGGAGATACCTTTGCTAGTGTGCTCAATAGGCAAGTGTGAAGATGAGGGTTTGGAACCCCACTACCCATATAAATATGAGGAGTGCATAGCAGCCTACCTCTAATTCCCATATTAAAAGCCCCAGAGACAGAAGATTCCCTAGAGTAAACCAACTAATTTTATTAACCAAAATACTGAGCTCTGGATTCAGCTAAGAGATCCTTTCTCAATGAATAATGTGGGAACATTAGAAAAAGTCCCCCAACATAAGATTCAGGCATATACAGGCACATCCACTCATGGACATGTACACTTACACACATACAATCAAACTATGAAATTCTTGGACAAATGGATGTATCTGGAGGATATCATCCTTAGTGAGGTAACCCAATCACAAAAGAAGTCATTAAATATGCACTCACTGATAAGTGGATATTAGCCCAGAAACTTAGAATACCCAAGATACAATATGCAAAATACAAGAAAATCAAGAAGAGAGAAGACCAAAGTGTAGTCATTCCTCCTTAGAATAGGGAACAAAACACCCATGAAAGGAGTTACAGAGACAGAGTTTGGAGCTAAAAGGAAAGGATGGACTATCCAGCAACTATCCCACCCGAAGATCCATCCCATAATCAGCCACCAAACCCAGACACGATTGCATATGCTAGCAAGATTTTGCTGAAAGGACCCTGGTATAGCTGTCTAATGTGAGGCTATGCCAGTGCCTGGCAAATACAGAAGTGGATGCTCACAGTCATCTATAAGATGGAACACAGGGCCCCTAATGGAGAAGCTAGAGAAAGTACCCAAGGAGCTAAAGGGGTCTGCAACCCTATAGGTGGAAAAGCAATATGAACTAACCAGTACCCTCAGAGCTCATGTCTCTAGCTGCACATGTAGTAGAAGATGGCCTAGTCTACCATCACTGGAAAGAGGCCCTTTGTATTGCAAACTTTATATGCCCCAGTATAGGGGAATGCCAGGGCCAAGAATTGGGAGTGGGTGGGAAGGGGAGCAGGGCGGGGAGAGGGTATAGGGAACTTTCAGGATAGCATTTGAAATGTAAATAAAGAAAATATATAATAAAAAAGACAAAACATACAAAAAACAAAAAAATATTAGTCATTAGAAGACTAATAGAAATGTAGATTACTGTGGCATTTGGGTTTGCAGATTGTATTTAGTCTTACAAATCCTGAATTATGCTAATTACTCACTAATTTAAACTCTAACAATCTTTCATGTAATTAAAATGCTTTTGTGGCATAGGTGCAGGAGTCAATCTCATGGCTTACCTTCCTGCTTACCAGGAAGAAACAATAATAATTGAAGATGCCTTCAGTGCTTAGCCTGGAAGCTCTTTTCAAATGTATCACTGTGAAATAATGATCTCCCTCTGGGGCAAGATTATACTTTGCTGTTGTCCCTTTATCAAAAACAATGATGGATAGCAGAATAAAAGAATGATTCCTATGGGTTCAGAATGGTTTTCTAATTTCTTGAACTGGGTGGAAGAGGGGGTGAAAAGTAGAATAGGGATAGGGATGAGGTGTGGGGAGAGGAGAAGGTGGAGTGTGAGAATGGAAATCAGTGGGGAGCATCTCTGGGACTAGGGGATACCTGGGATAGGGGAGGCTTCAGGGAGTCCATAGGGATGACACTATCTGAGATTCCTACCACCTGCAGGGGATACGGAGACTGAAGTGTCCTCTACCTATAGGCCAGGCAGGATTTTCAGTAGAGGGAGGGGAATTTCAACCCACCCACAAAACCTTCTACCCAAAATTTGTCTTGCCTACAAGATGTTCAGGGCTGAAGATGGAGTGGAGACTGAGAAACCACCCACTAATGACTGGCTCAACTTGAGATGTCCTATGTGAAGGAGCTAACCCCTGACACTACCAATGATACTGAAGACAGGCTCATAGCATCACTGTCTCCTGAGAGGCTCCATCCAGCAGCAGATGGAAACAGATGCAGACACCCATAGCCAAACAGCAGACTGAGCTCAGGGTGTCTTGTGGAAGAGTTGGGGTTAGAAGTGAGCAATCTAGATGGATCAAGGAAACCACAAGGAGATCTACACAGTCAACTAACCTGAGCTGAAGAGGACTCACCCAGACTGAACCACCAACCAAGGAGAATGCAGGGCCTGGACCTAGGTCCTTATGCATTTATAGCAAATGTGCATCTTGGTGTTCATGTAGATCCCCTTTCAATTGGAGCAGGGGATGTCTCTGACTCTTGTCTGCCATTCAATCCCTTTTCCCTAGCTGGACTGCCTTGTTGGCCCTAAGCGAGAGAGGATGCACCTAGTCTTTCTGGGACTGGATATCCCAGGGAAGGGTAATACCCAGGTAAGGCTTCACCTCTCTGAGAAAGGGAGGAGATAATGGGGGGGGGGGTTAAGTGTGAGACTGGGAGGTAAGGAGGGAAGAGGACTGCAATTGAGATGTAAAGTTAATTATTTAATTAGCTAAATAAAAGAATGGAAATAAAAGAATGACTGCTAATGATTTCTGTTTTTCTACAAGGAGGAATGCATGCATGTGAAACATGATCATTTGTGAGGAGTAAAAGAAAACAATGGAACATGGGTAAAGCAGAACAGCTCAGACTTCAAGAAAGATGTCCTGCCATCAGGACTCTCTTGGTACAAGTGCAATGAAAGGCAAGGTAAAGGAGTCTTTAATCAGGATGCTCACAAAAAAGAAATGGCATTTGCTAATCCTGACAGGCTCTATTTGCAGAGGTATTCTGAAAAGAGCAATGGAAATACAGGTACCTGGGACACAAAGGCGAAGACAGCATACCAGGTGGCAGGTAGAGGTGTGCGTCCATCAGCAAACCCCCCCCAGGGAAAAGCGTAAGAGAGGAAGAATTTGTTTATTTCTCATTTTCAAGGATTTCACTCCCCGCATAGTAATGTACATGACATAAGCTACTTAATTTAAGGCAGACAGGGATACTAGCATCATCGGGAATAAAAGAACAGGCCAGGACAAGTTAACACCCAAGGTCAAGTTCCCAGAGATACACTTCTTTGAATGGTGAGCCAACTACCACAGTTCCACAGACAGTTGATTTCAAGTTTAAATTCATCATGGAATCAAATCATTTTTAAGCCAAGACCTTCGTGACCTAATAGTATATGAAAAGCCCTCGCAGACACTCAGAGGTATGTTTGCTCGTCTCCCAAGACAATCACGATTCACCATTGCAGGAAGAAACTTTCTGATTTTCAAAATGAATTTGTGTAGGAATCCATGAACAGCTGTAGTAAAAGCACAGACATGGGACACCCTCTCCCCTTGTCTCATGGCAGGTGTGGGAACATACCAGGACAATGGACTGGCATGCAATCCAACAGCCATCTCACCTCTTGACAATCTGGAGCCAAGAGTAATTCATTGTATTCTTTCTTCCTCTACCAGAGAAGCAACATCCTCAGAGTACACAGGACAGAGGGATTTTGTTGTTGTTGTTGTTGTTGGGTTTTTTTTGGCCCTGTTATCTTTGGTTTTCTTTTAAAGCCTGGACTTGTTTGTAAGCTTACATTTAGAAACAAGGTACCAAAAGTAGTTGCTTTCCTGTATGGGCAAGCTGCTTTCTTTAATCTTTCATTTTCTGAGAGTCATTTCAAAAACAGCAAAATAAAAAGTCAAAGCTGAATGAAAGAGGTAGTTCTTCCACTGTGGTTCATGGTTTTTTTTTTTTTTTTTTTTTTTTTTTTTTTCGGATGAATAAACTTAGCTGGGTCCATATTCATACAGCAGAAGACAGAATATATCCTTTCAGCTCAGTTCTTTTCTCCCATAACACATTCCTCATACATTAAAATAAATTTAGTTGTCTAATCATCAATATTGTGATTGATTTTACATGTTTGAAATAGCTTTTATTCACGCTAGTATATGCAGGGTAGCTCAGGACACCTTTGCACATAGAAACCACAGGTAATCTATGTGAAATAGTCCTACGGGGCAAGTAATTTACGTGACCCTTCAATGTTATGTCTTCATCCTATATAAGGGAAAGGGCAATACTCACACAATTCCTCTGATGGGCCACAGTTTGAGAAAAATGTGAAATGTACTTATAGTGCAGAGGATGAAGAACTGAAAATAATGTATTACCTCAGTACTTGAAAAAAATGAGGCAATAATGGTAAAATGTATCATAAAAACTACCTCTAATGCAATTGTGTATTGCCTGTATGAAAAGACATTTCCTAGGTAAGACACTTTCCAAGTGGAGAATATAATAGTGGTGGAGACATTATTTGCAAATCATTGTAATGTGGCTCTGCAGGCTTATTATCACACTCCATAGCAACTTCTAGAATGTACCTAGAAGTAGATTAAAGGAAGACAAGATGGAAAAATGCAATAAGAGAGCAAAAATGTCCAAAAAGAACTTAATACAGCTTACTCTCTGCTTTATGGGGATATACTGACATGTCATTCTAAAGTATATTAACAATTATTTATAGAATCTATATATGTATGTGATTCTTTATATTAAAAATGATTTATTTAGTCTTTACAATAAGAGGATACGTCACTTATATTTCAAGTGATATTACCCATACATATTAAATATTTTTGTTATTTTTTATGTAATTTGTTCATTTCCATATCAATTACTACCATAAGAATCAACTCTAATTTATCCTCAAAACTATTGATCAGATGGAGGAAATGGCTCAATCAGTAAAATTCCCTGAGTTAGAACCTAGACCTGGGAGTGTGTATGTAACCCAGTTCTGGGGACAAAGGCAAGCAGATTCACTGGCTTAATCAGTAAATCACAATCTAGTGAGAGCCTCTATGTCAAAAAGTATGATGGATGATGCTTAATAAGCAAGATCCAAATATTTTCTCTGATCTTCTTGGGCATTTAGACACCCACAAACATACATGTACTTGAATATACACATATATATCTACATATGCACATGCACGCATGCGTGCACAAATGGACACACTAAAAATATTTGTCATCAAAAGCAATAAGGAGTAATTAGCCCCAGATCTGACCCTCTGCTTTAAAAGTTCGTCTGATATTTCCCAATTTGCAAAATATTCTCTCACACACCCATCTGTGCCTTACACCATCAAACAAAAACATTAATATGGCATTTATTAAGTGGTCATTATGCCAGAATATATCTATTGAAAATAAATAGATTGTACCTATGTATCTATGCACCTATGCACCTAAGATTGAAGAAGAGATGACAGGAGGTGACAGTTTTTTTTTCTTTCCATGAAGGACAGAAAGAGGTGAGAATGCTTAATTTGTGGTGATAATTAATGTCATAGAACCAAACTGCCACCTTTCTGCCCAGTGACAGATACCGTTCATGTTTCCCTCATTTATCTCCTAACTGAAGGAAACCTCTGGGTGATGATATCTCCATAAACTGATGCCCACAGCTGTTGGAAGGAGGACGTTCTGTTCCTTGGTCTAAGACTATGATCAGCCTCTCATTGCACTTCCCAGGAAATGGATTTGGGCAGGGACATACTATTTCTCCTCTTCGGGGCCTCTGTATGCCAATTTGAACCTGTGATGCCTGAGAATTTGATTGCCAGTGAAGCTTTTGAAGAGAAGCTACGTTTGAAATCAAAGTTGAGTTAGATTTGATAATACATTCACAGAAAAAAACCTTCATATATTTTGGAAATTAACAGAAAACCAGGCAGTAGATTCAGTCTTAATAGAGGAGGGAAGAGCAGGGGCCACCTCTTACTGTTCTCTTTCTTTGCTGTAATGTATTGTCCTGTGGTCTTACTTAAGCTAGCTACACCCTCAATGCAAACCAACACAAAGAAATTGATTTGCAATTATTTTCATTCATTTCAGTTAGGAGAAAGATGGTAGCCATGCCACTCTGGGGATTCAGAATCTAGTGAATTAATTCATTTTACTTCCTAAAACTGTCATGTTAGGGAAAATACAGATTCCCAACCTGAGATGGGAGATCTTTCCCTATGGAGAGCCACCTGGAGCTCGGCTGCAGGGAGATCTCTACTCATGGAGAGTGACCTGGAGCTCAGCATTGAAGAATGACAGCTGGCATCACAAGTACCGTTCACCTTCACTTGCATAGAAGTTTAACACTCTTGAATCTAAAGAGTATGGTAGCGACAATAAATATGTCTGAGTATAATTGTGCTCATAATTTATTTAAAAACTTAGCAAATATTTTGTGAACAGACAAAAACAAGCAATTATTTATAAATGCAAGCCAAGAGCAGTAAGTGGCAAGAAGCATCATAAGTGAATGAAGAAGGCACATAATTTTTTTAAATTAAATTTAAACAATTTACAACATTCTCTGTAATTTGATGGTTGACCCCTCAAGGTATCACCAGCATTTACCCTCATTTGCCGTTTGTGAGGCTGATAAAGTTGTAATTATATCTAAGCCTAAGGCAGATTTGTGAAAAAGGAAAAAAGGGAAAGTCGCAACTGGAAAGAAGTTACAGGAAATAATTTAAGGAAAATGAAAGACAAGAGAGGTATAAGAGGAGATGGAAAATAACCCAGCAAATCTTCATGGGTTATTCAACAGGTACTTAGAAACCCTCAGTATGATTTTAATAATGTTAATCAATGTGTCTGTTTGATTCTTTTGAACACCCCACCACCACACCGGACTCTTTATAATTGAATAGGAATGCAGGAAGAAATCATGGTTTTGTTATGATTAAAAATTAGATGCCCCCGACAGGCTAATGTTTTTGAGCTTGGAAGTCACAAAGCCTTCAGAAGGTGGAGGCTGTTAACATTTCTTCTTGACTTCAACCAACACACCCAGGTAGGAGCCTGGCTGGCTATAAAAAAGGATGGTCCTGCCTCTCCCCTCCCTTCTCTCTTTCTCTTCCCTCCCCTCTTCTCTCCTCCTGTCCCCTTTCCTGTTTTCTCTCTCTCTCTCTCTCTCTCTCTCCTCTCCACCCCTGTCTCCCTCCTTCTGTCTGGGTTCTCTCTCCCACCCCTCTTTCCATGTTTGCAGGCCTCTTCCCTTCTTTCTCTCTCTTCTCTTTCTGTCCCTCTCTGTCCCCTTTCTTTCCCACACTCCCTTTTACTCCCATTCTCATTCCCCAAGTAAACTTCATTTTGTATTAGACAGGCCTTATGTGTGGTGTTGGTGGGCAATGCCTTAGCAATGATCCACTAAGATACCCCCTTCTACTGCATCATGCAGCCGCATTACAAACATATCACGGACTAGCTGGAGGAAGTAGAGTCAAACTTTGAAGGTTACAGCCAAGTCCAAGTAACCTAAGCTCTCTCTGCTTCCTGATCCCCTAAGACATGACCCAACTCTGCCACATATCCCCACAAGTATGAATGGAACTGCCCAAGATGCTATGAATTACCTGCTTCGCTGGACTGCCCCTCACTGAAATATGTGTCGAAATAAATGTACCCTCTACTAATTTGTTTCTGCCTAAAACTTAACTAGTACAAGTTCCAACCCAAATCTCATTTAAATTAACCTAAACCATGTTGCAGCATCCAGCATTGCTTGGGTCCTAGAACCTTGACTAGGAACAGCTAAGGAATGAAGGGAGAATAGACACACAGACACACGGGCTATGCATACACTGATGGGGGATGCCAACTACACTACAATCTGGAACTTTAGCAGTCTTATTGTCAATAGCACTGGAGGAGAGGTTAGCTAGTTTGGGTATGAGGTTTCCACAGGTGAGCAATTTCAGGATGTAAACTTCCGGGGGAAAGCTGTGGTTGCTAGTTTTTGAACACACTAGTGGACAGTACACAAGATGGCCTACTTACACACTGTCAACCTTCTCACTCAGGCCGGAGGAATGCCTTCTTGTTCTTTTGTCCTTGCCCCACTCCACCGGGGTAGGCAAAAGCTTTTCTAAATCCCCATGGGTCTGTAGCATTGGTCCTTGACATGGAACTGCAGATGCCGACAATACACGTTCAGTCAGAACTCCTTGTGTGCCTTAATCATTCTCTGTGAGCTTCCTTGGATCCTCATACCATTTTACAAACATCATTATTCCGAAAGCCAACTGTCAATCTCTAAAGACAAAAAGTAACGTGTAATGGAATGAGGGAGCATTAGTGCTTCGAGTAATTCAGGTTAAAGTTCATTTTGGAAATGACAATAAGTCCTCATTGATTTAAAACTCAGCACTAAGTACCTGTATCACCACTAAGAGCATCTATGTAGAAGGCAAGTATCAGAGAAACCTGATGCTGTTCATGGTAACTCCATTTGCGGAGATCATTGAGACAGGTTGTGTTTTGCTCCACTATATATATATATATATTTCATATATATAATATATATATATATATATATATATATATATATATATACTTTATATATATATATACTCTACATATATATGTGTAAAGTATATATATGAAGTATATATGCTTATATATAGATATAGATACTTTTATATATATACTTTACATATATAAATATACTTGGATATTTTTGCAAATCCACATAAGAGAAAAAATGTAATACTTGTCTTCTTGAGTCTGACTTATTAGAGCTGAAGGTGATGATTTCTAGTTTCATCCATTTTTTAAAAAAGATAACAATTTCAATCTTTCAAATGTTTTAAAAAAGAATTTCACACATGCATGTGATAGGTTTTGATCAAATCTACCCCCATCCCCTCACCTCTAATCCTTCGATTGCCTATCCACTTCCCAATTTCATGTATCTGTTTTTTAAAAGCCCTCTAAGGTCTCTTAACCCTACTTGTATGAGCACTGGGGTAGGGCCATTTATTGTTACACAGGAACCTCTGAGAGTCTGAGTCTCTTGGGAAAACTGACTCTTCACTCCCAATAGCTATCAGTTGCTGAAGCTCTTCAGCTAAAGGTGGAACTTCATGACTTCTGCCCTCCTCTATGCTAGAATTTTGTCTGGCTTGAGCTTATGCTGGTCTTGTTTATGAAAGCAGTCACAGCTGCTATCACTTCATATGTTCAATTACCCTGATGTGCACAGAAAAGTGATTGTACCTAACTACTGTCTTTTAACAATCTTTCTGTCCCTGCTTCCAAAATGATACCTCACCCTTGGAATGAGGAGTTGTGCAATAAGTGTCCCATTTCAGGATAAGCTTTCCATAGTCTCTGTTCCCTGCACATTGATTTTATTCAAACCAGTGTTACATGGAAGAGACAAGGAAGGTCTCCAGATTGATCAAGGGAGATATCCATCAATGGTATATAACACTTATAAATATATGCAAATTGGATACTACTACACTCAATTTCATGAAAAAATATTACTAGATATAAAGGCTCAAATTGACCCCAATATAATAATAATGGGTGACTTTAGTCCTACACTTTTACTAACAGATATGCAATCCAGATAAAATAGCAACAAAGACACATAATAATTAAATGACATTATGGATGAAATAGACTTTGCAGGAATCTACAGAATGTTACCTGACAGCAGCAGATACAGCAACCTGTGGAACATTCTCTAAAGTAGATAATATTTTAGGATATAGACCAACTCTTCACAAATATGAGAAATTAGAAATAACCTCTTTTTGTTTTATATTACAGGAAATAAACCTAGAGACCAACAGCAAGAGAAACCACTGGATTATTTGCAAATATGGAAAGTTTTATGATCAGTGCCTTGGGGTTGAAATTGGGTGGTGAGTTTAAAACTTCTTAGAGCCAAATGGAGATAAAAGCACAGTATCCTGAAACCTGTGGGATACAATTAGAGCAGCTCGAAGAGGGAAGTTCACTTTCATAAATGAAAAATCAGAGAGAACTCAAATTAGGCAGCCTGTGATGCAAATCACAAAAAAGGAAAACAAGCTTAGTTTCCTTAATTAATAAAGAGCAAAGTAAGAACATTGGTCTTTAATGCCTTTTTGGAAATGCCTGCACTCTCACTTTGCATTGTTAAAAAAAAAAAAAAAAACAAACAAAAAGCCAACAAATGTAAGTGGCATGAAAGGATTTTGACATCAGTACTAGTAAGCAAGTACAGCAACGTAGCGACTTCTGAGAGACATCGATGAATGCTGCATTTGACATTGTATTTGCTTCTAACTTTTCAGTTCATTTAGATATTCCCCAGGAACCCTTAGGAACTTAACATGCCCTGCTCATTTCATAGTGTAAGGGCAGTTCTTTCTCATGGTACAATTGAGCGTCTTTTAAAAAGACAATGTAGACCTCAAGTTCCCATGTTTCCACATGCCATTTTGGTATCAGCACTTCAAACACTGCCATTAACAATTAGCAATTAACATTATTACCAGAATTTGACAGAACACTGCAACTATAAACAGTGCAAATTATTCCATAAAGAAAGAATGTACAGGCTTTAATATGGAGTGAAAATTCATCACTAACTTCTGCACCACCTTTGCATTCTTCTGATTGGAAAACAACTACAGGAAGAAGATAATGGGCACATGTGATCAATCATTAGTTGAGAGTACAGGAAATGGCCAAGGAAATGCGAAAATGGAATAAGCACTCTGCATCTTTAAGTACTGTCCTGAAGATGGGAGAGTGGGAGTCAGATAGAGCTGACCTGAGGGCGCTGATAAAATGTTTGCTTCTGTTCACAGCTCAGGGCAAATTGATCTAAGGACTGCAGTGCCCAAGGATACTTTCTTTATTGTTTTTACTTGATGTGTGGCTTGTTTGTTTATTTCTCATCTCCATTCCTATTTAGGACACTGAGATGTTTGATGTACCCACTAGATATACTAAGAGTGTGCTTTGAGACAGAACATTGACCCAGTACCTGGTAGGTAAGCATAAGGACCAGATATAAATGCCTCATCTGTGAGTATGAAGACCAGAGTTTGGATCCCCAAAACCCATGGGGGGTGTTGTTGTTGTTGTTGTTGTTGTTGTTGTTGTTGTTGTTGTTTTGGTCTTGTTTGGATTTTTGTTTGTTTTAAAGCTGAGAGTTACTATTAATGTCTACAATCTTAACACACATTGGGAAGGGGAAACACGTAGATCCCTGAAGTTCACTGGCCAGCCATTCTGACCAATCAGTGAGCTCTAACATCAGAAAGATCTTGTCTCAGGAAATGAGATATAAAGGAACAGTGGAAGACAAGTACCTCTGGGCTTCTCATGACCTTATGGGAAAACAAGACATGAACACTCATCATACACATGGTTTTTATTTTAAAAGGAATTTGCTCTCTGAATAAACTGCATAGCCCTGTGTTACTGAATAGAGTTTTTGAGATTCACTTATTTTTGTTCTTAAAATCTCAGAGCAGAATTATTAAACACCATAAAGATTATTTAAACCTGGCCTATAAATGGAGTAGACATCTGTCTGCATTAATTTGGTCTGGGAGATCTATCTACCGGTTTTCTTTTCACTGAATAGTACATTAAACTTAAACTTTAGAGCTTCTATAGGCTCATGATTTTATAGGTCATCAAAGAAACCACAGCACATATTCAACAGCCATATAGATGTAGAAGTTTTTCTACAAAGAAGAAATCCTAAGTGTTTACAGGAAATGATTCTTAATTAAAGTATTAATAAAATTTTAGTCAGTTTACCATACCAGGTGTCATATGACCCACACCATAGCAACCTAAAACAATGTACCTACTTTCTTCAAAAGGGGCTATGGATGTATGCACTATGTTTTGGTAATAAGAACACACCTACACATAGAGGATGTCATATGCACAAGGATTCGGGGACAGCTGGTCTATTCCACAGGAGGTATGTCTCATATTGTTTGACTTACATATTTTTCTGACATTATGTTATATATTACTGCAGAATTAAAACTATAGTACAGAGAGTTTCTGCATAACTATTACCCACATTTTCCTGTTACTATCTTATACAACCACAGCATATTAATAACAACCAGTAGAATAACCTTGATATCATAACATTCAACCCAGAAGTATAGGCTTCCTCATTTTTAACCAATGTCATTTCACTAAACTGAGAACTAGTCAAGGATCCAGTCAGCACTCTGTCCTGAGGCATGCCAGTGTCCTCCAGTAGGTGACAGAACAAATCTGCTCCTTTCTCCTAGATAATAGACTTTTCAGGTCATATATTGATCATGTGTTTCTTGGAACATCTTCCAATGCCAGTTTATCTAAACTTTCACCATAATGAACAAGAAGTTATTCTGTACACAGGTAACAATGAAAGCTCAGGTAGATAGATTCACTTCAGCATATTGTATAAAGTACAAATGGCATTAGTCTGCCTTGTTGGCAAATTACAGTGGTACCCACAAAGAGTTCTCACTGTAACAGCAATGTCTTCTGCTTTGGAAATATATTGTTTGTTTGTTTTTGTTTGTTTGTTTAGAGCAACTCTGAGAACACACAGATGCAATTTATATTTACATATTTACAGAACAATTTTAACATTCACCAGTAGAATTTAGTTGTGGCAAATAATACTGTAACTTGATGATGTATTTGTGTTCTCTTCATTCCTTTGCACTTATCAGTCAAGATTATTTCATAAGAAAGAGTTGTGATTTCTTTGTGTGTTGATGTATCCACGTGGGTGTGGGTGGGTGCATGTGAACATGCTGGTGTATATTCATGTGTGTGTGAAGGCCAAACTTGGCATTGGGTGTTTACCTATATCACCTTAACTGTGAACACAAAGTCCCACTGAACATAAACTTTATTGGCGTGGCTAGGGTAGCTGACCAGTGTGCTCTAGCAATGCACTTGTCTTGGCCCTCCACCCCACAGCACTGGGATGACAGAGCCCTGGTACATAATCCCTAGTTCTTTAGAAGGACAATGGGGATTAGACTCATATCCCCATGCTCGCACAGCCAGGATTTTGCAGTCCAATAATAAAATCTTCCTAATTGGAGTTGTTACTTTATGGCAGTGGGTTTAATGTATTAATTCAGAATATTTGCTAAATTCTTTATTTTGGATTCAATATGCATATTTACTTCAATGTTAAGTTTGAGTAAATTTGAGATTTTAAGGTCTATTTTTTTCTCTTTTACATTTATCACTTTCTATTGTTTTAGAAAAAATTAATAACAGTTAGTGGAAAAAGATCAATTTATATTTTCTGGATGTATTGAATTGTCTTTTGGGGTTGTATGTTTTTAATAAAAGTCTTAAATTTTAGAGAGGTATTTTAGACTCACAGGATAAAAAAAGAGGGAGGAAAATATAGAAATATCCCTTACGTTTCATACATTCAAGCTACTTCCAATAATAGACCCAATCATTAGTTGTACCTGATGAACCAACATAGACACATTCTTACTGTGCGAATTCCATAGCTTGTTGTAGGAGTCACCCTAGGCACATTACAATTTATGTTCTAGACAAATATAATTTCATGTATCTGCCATTGTAATATCAGAGTATCATCAACTGCTTCAAGAACCCCCTGTGTTCTGTTTACTTAGACTTTCTTCCCCAGCACCTAGCAACTACTTGCCTCTGTCTAGTCAAAGGGCACAAGCAGCCTTTCTAGGTTGACTTTCTTTCACTCAACACTATACATTTAGGTATTCTCCTCTTACTTTCATGCTGTTGTGTCATATTTTTCTACCACTAAATACCTCATTTTTTGGATCTACTACAGTTTACCCTTCAGTTTAAGGGGGTCAACCTGGTCAATTTTAAATTTTGTCAATATCAATGAAGTTGTCCTAAATATTTGTGTGAAACAAAAATTTCAACTCATATACACAAATATGAACCGTTAGATTGCTTGATAATTTGATAAAAGTGTGCTTTGTTTTAAAAGGAACTAACAGATTGTCTTTC
>LR750749.1:223886-265200 GCA_902729485.2 Mus minutoides
CGAGACAGGGTTTCTCTGTTTAGCCCTGGCTGTCCTGATACTCACTCTGTAGACCAGGCTGGCCTCGAACTCAGAAATCTGCCTGCCTCTGCCTCCCGAGTGCTGGGATTAAAGGCGTGCGCCACCACGCCCGGCTATAGATACTTTTCACCAATGAGAGTCTCAAGCACTGGCATTTTTACCTTAATGTTACAATGAGTGCATGATGTAAATAAAATTAGATCAGCATCATTTGATAAAGAAAACTTGGTATTTCTCCTGTCAATTGATTTGTTACTTTTGTTATGCATTTCCCTTCATATTATTCAGTATATTTCCATGCTACACTTCTAGATCTTGACATATTTTGAATTTTCTTCCTCCAACCTGCTCTGATTCCATAGCTTTCACAATCTTCCAGAGTAAAACTTAGTACATTTTTTTAAACACTGTTTGGTAATTTGGGGTACTTCCCTTTGCCCATAGACTCAAACATGCTTATTACAATATTTACACATAAATAATATTTTTAAAATATCATGAAAGTTTTAAACTTATTTGGAAAAAAAATAAATTCATTCCAATATCAGGTCTGTGAATTCGTGAAATTAATGTGTAATTTCCATTATTTACAAGTAAAGTCTCTTTCAGCAGTGTTTTGTAATTTATCTGTGTTGGTATCTCTACTGTCTTCTGGCATATTTATTCTTAAATAGTGTGTACTCTCATTCATTGGAGTGGTTGGTGTTTCATTTTTTCATTTCCAAATTATTTTCTTGCTTGTTTGTTTGTTTGCTTGTTTTTGTCTAATATGTCTACATGAGATTGTGTCTTGTAGAATGACAAAGAAGCTTTTCAGTATCAACAATAAGGCTGCCTGAACAAGATGTGAACAATGAAACTAGTTCACATGCCAACATGGATGGAGGAGCTCTCATTGGGGCTCTACCCTTAGATAAAGAGCTATGAACAATTAACACTTTCTTAGAGAAAAATAAAGCATTTTTCTCATAGATGAGTGGTTATCCAATATCCAGTGATCATCTTCAGAAATATAATATATATAGTATATATTATAACCATATATACTATATAATAACTACATATAATAACTATATATCTTTAATAGTGTGTGTGTGTGTGTGTGTGTGTGTGTGTGTGTGTGTGTGTGTGTGTGTGTAACAACAATGGTTAAAGAAAAGGAGGCTACAGATTTGGAAACAAAGATGTGAGAGAGTGGGAGGAGAATAAGAAGGGCATTATATAATCATATTTTAAATACATTTCCATAGCTAGAAGAAAAATGTAGTATCTGTGCTTCAATCTAGGATTGCTGTATTTCCTCTGTACCTATAGCTCTTCCTTGGTTTCTGCTCCCATGCCATTTACAAAGTGTCATATGAGGTGGTGAATCAATGATTTTAAGTATTTCATCATATCCCCTACTAGTGTCTTCACTATGATTGATTTAAATTTAATGCTCACTGACCAGATCATAGCATGTTTCCTTAACTTTACTTGACCTCCAAAATGCACGTATTAATGCAGGCTTCAATATCTTTGCCTTTGCACAAAATGTTGTTTTGTTTTGTTTTGTTTGGTTTGGTTTGGTTTGGTTTTTTCAGAAATGGCTCCACAGACACAGTTTGCATTCCTTTCCTCCCTTCTTGTTCTTTGGAGTTAATTTTCTCGTGAAAAACTTCATTATACATCTGTAGATAATGTTAACTGCCTACCCTGTTTTTTCTCTATAACATTTTGTGTAATTGAGAAGATATGATTAAATTGAGGTAATAACCCAGAATGATTATAAGAGGAGATTTCATATGTTCTGTTTGGGTTTATTCGAGTTAAACATAGGTCAACAGGATTGTTGGTATTTTGACATGTTTTACACATTATCTGAAAACTGATTATTTTAACCTAAAGGTCTAACACATTTCCCATAAATTAACTACTCCTTTAAAATCCAACTAACTAGAAATAATCATTTTAGTGTTCAGAAACATTTCTTTACTGCCGCTTATTATCTTCAATATTTAAAATTTCTCTTTAGATCTCTGTCTCTCTGTCTCTCTCTCTCTGTCTCTCTCTCTCTCTCTGTCTCTCTCTCTCTGTCTCTCTGTCTCTCTCTCTCTCTCTCTCTCTCTCTCTCTCTCTCTCTCTCTTGCCCAGCCTCCACACCATAAGAACAACACTTTCTCAGATGATTTGCACATACTTCTGCAATAGGAAATTTGTCTCAGTGCTCAGCACAGAGTGTCATAAGTGAACACTGTGAAATTTTTGCACAACAAATATTGAATGGAGAGAGAAAGATGGAGAGGGAGAGGGCACTCCTTGGAGTCCTTCCTATCCACTGTAGGTCACATCATTTGCACTACCCTGTCTTTATAACTTCAATTTATTCACTATTTAAAAATGAAATATGCTCACATAGAAGCACTTTTAAAATTAAGTTAGATTGTGAACAATTTAATCTTGGTATTCACATTAAGAAAGAAGAGGAAATAATTTTTATGGTTGCTTTAGCAAGCCCTTATGGGATTATCAAGGCTCCGTACACATGGAGATACATTTCAGAATGTGGAGGCATACTACTATCTGTTACACATCATCCTAAATGCAATGTGCACTACCGTCAAATATTAAATAAAATGCCACTGTTTCTTGGCATAACACTTTCTCTGTTGCTTAGTTACTATGTTCTAACAGCATTTCGAATTCTCACTTGCTGCATGAAGCAGAAATTTTAAGGGAGGAAAAGCTTTGAGGATAGTACCTTGCTTCAGCATCTTATCCAAATCTCTCAAAAACATTTGAAACTTATAAGAGCAAAAGGCAAGAGACCTCTCTACCTATCTCACTTTTTGTCAGTCCCCTTCTCTTCAACCTATTGCTTCTGTTGGCACCACCTTGTTCTTTGTTTCTTTAAGAATATCACAACCTCAGATGCTTTCTGATCTCCTCTGCTAAAATCATGTTTTCTTTGCCTACTTCATTTGCACGTCTTCATTCTAATGCTCCACATAAGGCACATAAGCTTTTCCCCTGTGTTCTACAAGCACCACACTCACATACCACATATTCTTAGGCAAACATACATATAATTTTTCCAGGACATAAGAACGTCCTCTTGTCCCTTTAATGTGTTTTTTTTAAAGGGACTATATTGATTGAGCATAAATTAATATGCAAGTTCTTTTTTTGACAGTGTTTCATATATATCAAAGTAATTATGTTATAGCTAAGCATAACCCTACATTTTTGGCCTGCCTACTGTCATCTCCAGATTGCTGGGATTACAGTTGTGTATCACTATGGCCAGATTCATGGGCTACTCGTGCTAAGAATAACCCCCCAAACTTTGTGAATGTTAGCCAGGTACTTTACCAATAAACCTAATTCCCCAACCAAGAAAGTGTTTTTCTAATAAAATGTGAAACCTGATTTTTTGATCTTAGCCATTCTTACTGGTGTGAGGTGGAATCTCAGGGTTGTTTTGATTTGCATTTCCCTGATGATTAAGGATGTTGAACATTTTTTCAGGTGCTTCTCAGCCATTCAGTATTCCTCAGTTGAGAGTTCTTTGTTTAACTCTGTGCCCCACTTTTTAATGGGGATATTTGATTCTCTGGTGTCCNTCTTCAACCCTCTAGGTGGAAGAATAACATGAACTAACTAGTTCCCCCTGCGCTCATGTCTCTAGCTGCATATATGGAAGAAGATGGCCTAGTTGGCCATCATTGGGAGGAGAGGCCCCTTGGTCATACAGACTCTATATGCCCCAGAAAAGGGGAAGGCCAGGGCCATTACATGGGAGGGGGTGGGTAGGGGAGCAGGGCGGGGACGCGGGAGGGTAAGGGAAAATTTCTGGATAACATGTGAAATGTAAATGAAAAATAAAAATTAAAAAAAAAATGTGAAACCTGTACAAGACAGCATTGGAGTAGACTGATTTTACTATCTTTATCTGCAAAGATTAATAAATAAATAAATAAATAAATAAATAAATAAATAAATAAATAAATTGGCTGGTTTCTCCTCTGGGATAAGAAGGAACAAGGCAAGAGATAGAGAAAATAGAGAAAATGGTGTAGGAGACAAAGAATCCAGGATTTAAAATGAGATTCTTCTACATGCTGTTTAATATCTATAGTAAAGTTATAAATTCATAAAATAATTAATAAAAGATTTGGGGAAAACTGGTAAAGGGTGGGATTTAGTATCCAGAACCAGACATAAGATTTTTTTCCAACATTTATTAGATAATTTCTTCATTTACATTTCACGTGTTATCCAGAAAGTTCCCTATACCCTCCCCCCTCCCGGCCCTGCTCCCCTACCCACCCGCTCCCACATCTTGGCCCTGGCGTTCCCCTGTATTGGGGCATATAAAGTCTGCATGACCAACGGGCCTCTCTTCCCAATGATGGCCAACTAGGCCATCCTCTTCTATATATGCAACTAGAGACATGAGCTCAGGGGGTACTAGTTAGTTCATGGTTATTCTTCCACCTATAGGGTTGAAGACCCCTTCAGCTCCTTGGGTACTTTCTTTAGCTCCTTCCTTGGGAACCCTGTGTTCCATCTAATAGCTGACGGTGAGCTTCCACCTCCATGTTTGCCAGACATTGGTATAGTCTCCCATGAGACAGCTATATCCGGGCCCTTTCAGCACTATCTTGCTGGCATATGCTATAGTGTCTATGATTGGTGGCTGATTGTGGGATGGATCCCTGGCAGATAAGATTTTTTTTTTAATAGGAGTCATATAAACTCTTGAATGGTGACCAAGAGAAATGTACAAGAATAAATCTGATAATATACTGGAGGTGAAATCAAGTTTATATCTACTTCTCCTAACCTATGTTAACTTAAGTTTCATTTCCAGATCCTGCTTTGAGTTTACATGTTGACATACTACATCCTATGTCATCATCTACCCTTAAATCCAATCACTTATGTGAATATTTTTCCTTTGAATAGTCTTTTGAAAAAAAATCAAAATATAGAGCAGCCTGACAAGAAGGCACATGTCTGTAATATGTTGAAAGATACCTGAATGTCAAAGCATAGTTCAGGAAGTTACTCTTACAGCACTGAATAGAATCAAAGGAAAGCCAGATATATGTGACACATGAACTTACCACACAGAGCAATTTGAAGAAAATCCCATATGAAGTAGCTAACAGGACGCTGTGTTCAACACAGTTTAATTGATATACCATGCTTTGAAACAAAAGTGAACAAATTCTTATTTGAAGATTTTTCTGGAAGGTATGGCAAAGTCGGCAGTGCACACATTTAGACCATTTTTCCTTCATCTTATTTTTCTCACTAAGGGACAGTAAACTAAGGCACATCCCTTATAAAGCAGTCATCAGTTGCCATAATTAAACAAGGGGGGGAAAATATCTGAAACAAGGAACCCACAGTGAATGGGCCCTTTAAAATGTAAGAGAGAAAAGTATCATCCTGAGTCAATTCCCACAAGTTCACTGCCACATAGTGAAGAGGATACATATTTAATAAATCCATAACTCCCATTCTTCATTTATTTTTCTCATAGGAAGAAAAATCTCGAAGCATCTTTCTGTAACAAGAATGTGTGTGTATATGTGTCTCTATCTGTCTCTATCTATCTCTGTCTCTCTGTCTCTTTGTGAACATGTGTGTGCCTTGAGTACATGTGTGTGCAGGTGAGTGAGTGTGGGGGGGTTGTAGAAGTGTGTGTGTGTGTGTGTGTGTGTGTGTGTGTGTGTGTGTGCTGCATGTGTGCATGTATATATGTGTGTACTCCATGGATGATTTTAAATAAAAATTTCAACATTCTGTAAGCCTCCACTTGCTACCCAATTTGAAAAAAAGGATCTATGTCGAGAATTACAAGTGACTGAGTTCCCTACTTACAGTACTTGGCAAGTGAAGTACTATTGACAGTAATTACTTCTTTTCCCCTTGAGAACCTCTGAGAAGGACCATATAGCATTTTCTACTGAGGACATTCAGTGCTCAGCAGACCATGCACAATTATAAAATTAGCTAATTGATGATTTATTAACATGAAAAGCATGTTCATCAGCAGATTGACTTCTCAAATGAATTTACATTCGAATTGCAAATGAATATTTCAAATGAGATTTATCACAAAATTGCTTCATTCAATTTCATAGGGCTTTTTTTCCCCATTTACATTAAGTTGACTACCTCTGATTAATTCAAGCTTTTCTCAAAAAGTTTGGAACTAAATAGAGAAAAATCACTAACTATGAGGTCTCTAAAGGTCTTTGCAATTAGTAATTTAATGTATGGCATTGCTCTGAAGATATCAAAAATCCCCCTAACTAAATGTAACATAAATGAGCTCAAGTAAAAGAAAATGAATAAATTCCATTGACTGTTTCTCTTCTGTTCTTGCAGAACATAGAGAATCACATTGATTTATTCAGACTATACAAACAATTATGTATATTGAGTCATCCCTTATAAGGTGCCAAATTCAATTGTTTTTTTATAATCCACTGAGTCCAATTAGTGTTGCCCTTATGCACATGGGTCCTTTTAAACAAAGGAATGTCCTTACCATATGAGGATAATGAATACTATGCACAGAAAGGCCAGCTGATGAAGCTGAGAAAGCATATGCATAATGTCTGCAAAATCCCACTTCATGAAAAGACTTTGAGTCATTATGTCTAAACCAGTAATTCTAACGTAGGTTTCCCTGTCATTAAAAAGAATAATAAATAGCAAACATAAAAAAAAGAAAGAAAGAGGAAAAGGTTATGAAGAGAATCTCTCTGTATTGTTGCATTCAAATAGAACTTAACAATGAAAAAAAATCAACAACATTCTAACAACTTCCAGGTGCCAAAGTTCATGGAAGTGTTTGAAAGAGGCTACTGGACAGGCAACAGCTCAGACTCTAGAGAGGACATGTCAACAAACTCAAGAAGACATATGAAAGTAAGATCACAACAGTGATGAGGACTCCAGGAAGCAATGCAATAGCAATTCCTAATGAAGCACCTGACCTAGTCCAAATGCCCAAGAAAACTGAGAGCCTTGCCCACTGCTTTCTATGGCTACCCAAAAACATATAAGATCAATCAAAATGCATGTTGATTCCAGGTGAACTAAAGAATGTAAAGAGGCTATCAGACAGGGGCTGGGCCTAAATAAGTGAAGATGACAGGCAAGGCACCGAAGGAATTTATCTCAAATAGTAATAAAACAGCTCAAGCCAAGATGACTTCAATTCTTAGTTTATATCTTGAAGGTGAATCTTAATTTCTTTCTGATTCTATATGTGAAGAATTCCTTCACTCTCTAGAAAATATGTATCTTTAGTTTTGATATTACACATTTAAATTAAAACTATTATATTAATAATAATTTAAATTCTACATACTTATAATTCACACTAATCTTTCTTCCTTTATTGTATATTTGTGTTTTACTTTGTAGACCAGGTCATCCTTAGATTTACTAATCCTTCTGCCACAGTTTCCTAAGTGCTGAAAGTATAGGCGTGAGGTACTAGGCCAGGCTATGTATTAGATTAAGCATACATTTATGTACTAATTCTCCCTAGAACAGAGGTTCTCAACCTGTAGATGTCAATCTCTTTGGTGGTTGAATGGCCTTTTTACTGAAGTCATGAGAAAACACAAGATATTTACATTACAATTTGTAGCAGTGGGAAGGCTAGGCTGATTCCATGACAGGCTTCAAATTGACAGTGAAGGAAACTAGGCCTAAATCTCTGTTTCTAAGAACTGGGCAATTCCAGGCAAGCCCAGGCCTCCGAATCTTCCCTTCCACCTGGCCTGAGGCAAGGACAATGGGTCAGAATCAGTTTTTAGACACCTTCAGCCACTTCCTCAGCATCAGTTTCCAGATACCTTCAGCCCCTTCCTCAGCATCAGTTTCCAGACCTCCCCAGCAAGTTTCCACCTCCCTCACCCTGGTAATGGAATGACTGTAGAGATGGACTCTAAAGATTAACATAAAGGTAACTTATCCTGGATTTCCCTAATGTTCTTTAAATCAAGCCTGCAAGTTCACTTGGGTGTCTCTCAATTCTGGTAATTGGGAGACCACAGCATGCTAGATTTCTGCAGAATAAAACGCTCTTGGTTTTTAGATACTATTTGGGTCCAGGGTATCATTCTTCGGTGAATCATGGACCCTTAGAGCAGTAGCAACATTCTTATTATGAAGTATCAACAAAAATAATTTTATGGTTGGAGGACACGACAGCATGAGGAACACTATTAAAGGGTCACAGCACTGTCCTAGTTTGTAAGTTATCTTACCCTGCAATATCTGTTATATACTAAGTGTTTGGGTCTCTTTGAAACTCTTGAAACAGAATTATAATCTCCAAAGCTTATGGTGCTTGGGTGTGTAGCCTTCAGGAAATGATTTGATTGTGAAGGCAGGAGGTCATACGTAAGAACATTGCCTTTATGGAAAGCCAGGTTCTCACTGTATATGTAAAGAGACAAACAGTTTCCAGGCTGCAACCTAAAGTTGCCGTACGTAAACATGAACATATTGGCACTTTCACCTTGGAATTCAGCCTCCAGAACTGTGAGTGGTGTGTTTATAAAAAGATATAGAGAGAAAGAATATGTTCTATAGGGGTGTGGTGAGGTCTGGGAGAAGGAGCTACCTCAGTGGGCCCATGGCAAAGCATCCCTTCCCCCTGAGGGACCAGTCACACATTGGCATAGTATATAGTATAGAATAAATAGAGTTGATTCAGTACATGGGGAGGGAAGTTAAGAGGGTAGTAGAGGCAGAGAAAGGCAGAGAGAGAGAGAGAGACAGAGAGGGGAAGAGAAGAGAAGAGAAGAGAAGAGAAGAGAAGAGAAGAGAAGAGAAGAGAAGAGAAGAGAAGAGAAGAGAAGAGAAGAGAAGAGAAGAGAAGAGAAGGCTAATCATGAACACGTGGACAGAAGGGGAAGGCAGTGGGGATGGGAGGTGGAAGGGAAGAGCCCAAGAGGGCAAGAGAGAAGCAAGAGGAAGAGGAGGGGGCAAGCAGCATCTTCTACAGGGGGTCAGGCCTGCCTGGCTGTTGCCAGGTAACTGTGAGGTGGAAATTAGATAGAATGCTAACAGTGAGAAATGTTTTTCCCCTTGTTTATAAGTTACCTAGCATTTGTTATTTTATTACATTATCTTAAGTATAAGAAGACAATGCAACATTTAAAAAATTGCTGGTTTCCTTATGGTAATATAAAGACAGAAACGGGGAAATAGGAAAGAAGGCAGAGAGGGATACATTCATTTTATACATTCACTTTAAGGGCTAATTTCAAGTAGGCAAGATGAGTATGCCGCAAACTCTGTGTGCTTCTATAAACGAAACTCCCAGTGGGGTATAGAACTTTAGAAAGACATTTTAAATAGTATGTTCCTCCCATCTGCTTCTCCCTATATAGTCCTTTTAATAATGCTTTGTTACTGCACTGACAGGAGAAAGAAAACTGATAAAATTCCAGAAGAAGAAAAGCAAAGCAATCACGGAGATTCAGAAGGAGGAAGATGCAGGAAGAGAAGGAAATGCATAAAATTCTTCTACCTGGGAAGGCTGGCATCAGAGGATGCCAAGCAGAGTCATATCTCTGATGAAGACAGACATGATTAAAACAAGCACAGACTCAACTTTCAATTCTCCAATCTTCTAAAAAAAATCCAATAAATAAATAAATAAATAAATAGCTGACTCTGTCTTTTAACTGAGCAAGGTACCGCAGCACAAAAACAAGTGGGTGATACTGCTAGCTAGAAAGAAGATGGTCTTAGGAAACATTTAACCCCCAAGAGCTCCACTCTGACATCAAGCGCAAGTAAAATTTAAGGGGATTAGCTGAATTTATATACCACAGTGGAGACCATGAAGAGCTGATGCATACTGCCTCTAAGCTTGATGTCAAGATGAAAAATTATATCCACTCAAGATTTATTCCCTAGGGCCTTTGTCTGCTCAGATCAGGGGCTGGGTGGAACATTAATCCAGACCAGTGTTGCTTATTTCTAACTTTCTAAACTTTATTCTCCTAATTTAAAGCTTACAGGGTTGAGAAAGAAGCTCCAAGAAAGCCTAAGATCCTAGCTTTCCTGTTATTCTATGGAAGCTGAATCGCAGCCACTTGGACTCACTTCTGGTCACATAGTAGTTTATCTAAACTGAAGAGCATCAGCTTGGTCACTTAAATATCAGTCCTGATTTCCTTTGTCTCTCCTGGCAAACTATAAATTAAACTTTAAGATACATCACAAGATATCAAGGTATACACCCAAAGATGGAATCACTCTAGTTCAACTTTCTGAATAAGAAAATGGATTTCTTAACATTTCAGCATTTCATCCACCTTTCTATCCCTGGCTCTGAAATCCATACAGATGTGAGCTTCTTCACTGACTCCAGTTCTCAGGCATCTGTGAAATGTGAAGCCAAAACACATTTCAGTTTGTTTTGTTTTTAAAGCAAAAAAACAATGTGAGAAATGGTTGTTGAAGGAATTTGAGTTTATTGAAATCAACATCAGCTACAACAGGTCTTTTCCTGTAAACATCTTTACAGAGAGCCAATGCTGTAGCCTCCTAAGGCTTTGCATGAATAGACAGCATCACAAAACAAATGAAAGAACTTGGGCTAAAGACAGCAAACAACCCGATGGGCACATTCTCTTTGCGCTGATTTGTGTGCACATATTTTACATCAGCTTTTACAGAAAATAATTTGCTACTTAGCATTGAATCTGAAGACTCCACTAAATAGGATGGACTCAGACATTTAGACAAAAAAAAAAAAACAAGAATTTTAGTTTATTAGAATGTAAAATGTCTATAGTTTATTAGCACACTATAATGATTTTTTTTCACAATTGGTATTCAGAAAACTTAAATCACAAGTGAAGTTAACCAGGTTAAACCCGAGTGAGTTCCACTCACCAAAAATCCACAGGCTCATTCCTATATTAATGGTAGTTATCAGAACTTAGTGACTAAATGGTGATATAAAATACAATCAGTGTGGATGAATTTCTCTCGCCATGGTGTGGTAAGTAAATGGTTTTAAGAATGAAAGAATATAAAGAAACACGGAAAAGGGAGAAGAGTCCATTTCCCAAGAATATGGTCAGCCCAAAGTCTGTGTGTTCCCTGAGGACTCACACATTTCTGTCATTATTACTTGGCTTTAAAATTGAAAAAGTAAGGTGACTGGTTTGTCCATAGAAGTACTGAATAGCTTGTCTGGGGTTGGACTCTGGGTAGTCTATTTCTCTGTTTCTCTCTGTGTTTCTCTCTCTCTCTCTCTCTCTCTCTCTCTCTCTCTCTCTCTCTCTCTCTTTCCTGCTCTCCTCTCTGTTCTATGCCTCTATGCCCTTCTCAACTCTACTTCCCATGTCCTAAATAAGTTCTATTTTGCACTGTACCCATCATATAGCTGGTACCTCAAGGGAAGCCAATGCCGCAGCACAGGCCTGCCAAGGCACCCATCCCACCTCACCATGCTTTGCTCTGCAAAACATATCCTGGCTCTTATTATAAAACACAACAGCAGATATATCTCCAAGCTCGTTTATATTCATGACCTGACATTTAGACTTCTTATAGAGTTTGGAATGTTTTTTATATGATAAAGTCATTATTTTCATGTTTATAAAATCTCCCATATCTGACATTTGCCATAAATAAAATTTTTACTCAACAAAAATCTCAATATAGATTTTAAAGGAAACTAAAATGACATCTCACTCTAATGTAATAATAATGACAACAAAGTTTTTTTCTCTTTAAAATAATTAAAAGAGTGGACAGAAGTGATGAAATTATTTTATTAATCACTGGAAAAGAGACATCACGGAAGTATGGTTGTCTAATACAAGCAATCCTTAGCTTCTGCTTGTATGTGTTCCCATATGTCAGCAAAGGAAGAAAAATGCCAATACAGCAATATCCCTGCTCTATCTCTGTAAATGAAACATAACATTTGGTTCACTGTAGTGAGGGTTAAAATTATACATAAATGGTTAACTACACGGTTTGGGGGGAGATGAAGAAGATTGGCTTCTTCAATGAGAATAATTTTACGATTCTACATAATAAAAAGTTTGCAGAACTCATACAGAAAAAGTCATCTTAATTCCTAGTTGCCAGATGGAAAGATTTGTTTGTTCCTGTTGGGTGAAAGGAATGTATAGATAGATGCTGCAGAAGAACTATGGTTTAACAGAAGACTAAAAAAATTCTTCAGTGGACACTAATGTAATAATAATCCCTAGTTCTAAGACTTGAAGAAAAAAATAAAGAAGAAAGTCACAAGACACAAAAGCACAAATTTTTATTTTATTCTATTGCCTGTCAATAATATTACCTGCTGAAAACTACTACATTATGCAAGAGCCAGAAAGTATAACGTAAAACCAAGAGGAATAATCAACCAACAGAGACAAATAAAGAAAATGGTAAATATGGCAGAATTAGAAGAAAATAATGCTAAAACCGTCAATATTAATAGAGTCAGTGTGTTAGAAGATTAAACATAAATAAAAGGAGAAAGGGTATAGAAAATAAAAGAAGAAAATAAAATGTAAGTTTAGAAATGAAACCCACAGTAATGAAAAAGAACTGAATACTGGAAGGAATTAATAGAAACTGGGATACGAGAGAGAGAGAGAGAAAGAGAGAGAGAGAGAGAGAGAGAGAGAGAGAGAAGGAGGAGGAGGAAGAAGAGAGAGAGAAGAAAAAAAGAAGAAACATTGTGTATAAATGAAAGATTTTTTTCCAAAATTACCCTTGGTGGTTTTTCAGTTAGTAACATAACAAATTAGAAGTTGTATATTAAAAAAGACAATAATTTTTGAAAAAACAAAAGCAGTTTATCTTAAATTTCTAAATTTAATGAAAGCTAAGAACTCACAGATAAAGATCAAGAAACACTAATCAAGGTGAATAAAGAACATCTCATCTATGAAGATTATGATTAAATTACTGAGAACTAGTAATAAAGACAGAAACATGGAAAACGTAGATTTGTATAAAAAATGGCTAAAAATGACCAGAATTACAAAATTGTAGTGAAACGATATTAGTGAAATTGTATCTTTAAAATTATCGAATAAATAATTGCCTAGCTAAGATGCAATCAGTGATCTTAAGAAAATCAAGTCATGAATATATTTTCATGCAATCAAACCTCTATGTTTGGCTAGCAAATGTATACCAAGAAAAATATTAAAAGAAATTCCTTAGACATAATAGATTGAATTGACCTAGAATTGTGGATGACAGAAAAAAATTGGCATGAAATTAGACATGGGAAGATATAAAAAATACCTCATTTCACTTATAAAGAATCTTAAAAATAATTGGCTACTTAAACTAATGTACATTGTAGGGTCCTATGATAACCTACAATGGGTTATATCCTGATAAACCTGCTATAATCAAAACACTCAAAGAGTAGCAATTCTAGGCCCTGAGGAATATGGATTGTTATCATGTATCTGACATGAGGCTCATTGCTATTATCTACCACAAGAGACCAACTTATTATACTTGCTGTATCAGAGAAAAGGTTAAAATGCAACATTTGTAGCATGCTTCTCACTGAACTCATATGTCCATTGATCTTTGTCAACTTGATACAATCCTAGACATAATTGGAAAGAAGAATCTCAACTAAGAAAATGATTCTACCAGGTTGAGTATAGACAAGTCTATGGAGTCTTTTCTTCATTAATGACTAATATGTATGGAGTGGTTCAGGGTGATACTACTCCAAAACAAATTAAGAGCACCAAGGTTATAAATACTTGAATGTACTTAAACTAGTTATAATGTATTTTAAAACTTGAGTTATAGGCTAAGCAAATCATGAGAGCAAGATCATAGCCAGGTTTCTCCATAGCCTCTGCTTTAGTTCCTGCCTTGAGCTCCTGCCATTATTTCACTCACTGATGGAGTATGACACGTGACCTAAGAGTTCTAAGGTGAAATACATCTTTCCTTCCTAAGTTGTTTTGCTTATTGTCTTTTATCTTAGCAAGAAAAACCCTAAGGCTCTGAACATTGTTTTGTACTATTTTAATGTTTTATAGATAGATAGATAGATAGATAGATAGATAGATAGATAGATAGATAGATAGATAGATAGATAGATAGATAGATTACCAAAAATTGGGACACATTTTGAGATATTTGATGAATTATGTTTAAACAAATTAAATGAGAGAGAGAGAGAGAGAGAGAAACAGCAACACACAGAGAGAAAAAAACAAATGGGAAGAAATTTGTAGGAAAAGGAATAAAAACAATATAAATATTATTCTAAGTAGATCCATTCCTATGTATTAGCATATGTGTTAAAATGTTTATTAAATTGACTTGTTAACAATATTGGCAAAACGGTTGAACACCAGCTGTCTCACACCCTATAGGTCAAGAACCTGGCAGCTTCTCCCACAAACCTAAGTGTCTCAGTAGTTTCAGTCTTATACAGAAGTGCTGGGGGTCCCTGGGAGAGCCTCTGGTCCCAGTCATCATCTGTAGCATTGAATTTGTGTTTGAAATCTATGCTTTCCAATAGTACTATTGTGCTGCCTTATTCTTCGGAACATTTGAGCATAGTGTGGTCAGTTATCCAACAATCTTTATGTAATATTTAAATCACAAACACTGCATATGACTGGATTTTCCTTTGTTTTAATACTCCCTCTCTTTCTCCCCCCCCTTTCTCTGTGTGTGTGTGTTCTCGTCCTCATCTATCTGCCCCCTCGTTTTCTGATACACATATAATACATGCTAACATCAAAATGTTTCTTATATTTATAATGTTGTGATTATGGGTACATTTAAATATGTTATTTTGTCACTATATAATGTCTTTTTAAAATATGGGGCTTTTAAATTTAAGTCTATTGTGGTTTTCTCTAATTGTATTTCTAATAAAAGCCAATTCTTCATTTAAAGCTCTTGTGAAGTCTTTTCTAATGGACATATCAAAAACCAGAAAGACAGCTCATTGATGTCTGTTTTTTTTTTTTTTTCTTCTTAATTGGAATTATCAGTTCTTTTCCCAATAAGGAGATTATATTTTGATGATAATTTTGAAGACATTTTACAGTTTCTGCCTAATTTTTTTATGCATGAGAAAACTGAGCCCTGGAGACTTTGTATGCTTTGTTCAATGTCACTGAGTGAGCTAGTAATTGTGATCTAACTGCATTTAAGTCACCCGTCTACCTGGTGTTTGTTTCATGTCGTCCTTTTAGATTGATGTTTGCAAACTGTTCCCCATCATCGTTTCTGCAACACAATAGTAACATATTGCCTCCTGAAGGAGCTTGTAACTTGAATCAATTCTGAGATATGCAGATTAAGTTAGGAGGCATGCAAAGCAGATGGTACAATATGAACATATTAACAGTAGCAAGGTTATGCAGACCTGATCTATTTAAAGTAGTGATTGTGTGTTTTAAATCTCATCAGTGACTTTGACAACAATAGGATCAACTACAATGAAATGCATTCCAACCTGAAGTCTATCTTTATAAGGAGCATTTCAGTTCAATATCTAATTTATTATTTCTCCTTTGTCCATGTGCTACAATACTATTTCTCCAGAACTTTTAGCTTTTCGTTGTACATTTAAAATTATGTTTATCATTTCTTTCTCCTCAAAGGCATTAATCTGTTTTCTCGGTCACATTCTATTTTCTTTGTTACTTCTTCACATCCTTAAATTTTTAAAATGTTATTTCCCGTTAGTCTCACACGGAACATGAATGAGATGAAGAGCCAAAGCAGAGAATTACTCTGTGTTTCATAATGTATAAGTGCAGCCTTGATGACACAAAAGAGAACCACTGGATAGCAGAAAGGGTAGCCATGTTCAGATGCTGATACTTATGAGTAGGACAGAGAATGCAGGAACTCATGCACAATTCCTGCTTCAATCCACCCCCACCCAACCCCCGTGTGTGTGTGTGTGTGTGTGTGTGTGTGTGTGTGTGTGTGTGTGTGTGTGTGTGTGTGTATGTGTGTATGTGCGTATGTGTGTGTATATGTGATCATGCACATATGTGTAAGCATTCATTCCCACTCACACATGCAAAGAAATACACATATAAAAGAAGCCAGAAGACACTTGGGAGTCATTTTTTTGTCTTTCCACCTGACTGGGTCCTAAGCTTTACCCACCAACTCATCTTGCCACCTCCCACTGTTCTCTTCTTAAAAGATACATTCCACAAACTCCTGGATCAGCAAACATTTCAAAATCAGTCTTCAAGATGGCAACCCAGCACGGAGCTCTGAGCATATTCATTGTCAATAGACTAATTGGACATCTTCCTGACAGGATCTAATGTCACGGGGCCTTTGTTACATTACTGTCACATCTTGTGTCTATGAAAATGGACCATGTGCGTGGGGATTACAAAAGGTAATGAAGCGTCAGCTAAAAGAAAGCACTGAAGGGAGATTGAGCAAACAGGTAAGTTCTGTTGGGATATGTGATTAACAGAAATGGTGGAAGTCCTACATGACACAGTTGTGACAAGATGAAGAACCAAAACACAGCCCATCTGAATACTGATGTCTAGCATAGCAAAACCCCTCCTTTTTTAAACTAAACTTGCCTGTATCACCAATTAATCCTGAGAAACGGTGATCTTAAATTTTGTCTGTCTTTATATTCTGTGTAAACATATGAAGACCTGGGTAAGGGTAGCGATGAGCTAACAACACTCTACAATATCTTCCATAGTCAGTCTGCATTGCACTACTCTATTTGCCTTTTACCTTTGGACTGGAATGCCCACATAAAAGTCAGCTCATCCTGAAAGCTACTGTCACCCTCTGCCTACCTATATTTCACTTTCATTCTTCTTGCTGTTTCTTTTCTTTCTGTCCCAGCTGAGGTTTTATATTATCCTGTTCAACCTCAGAGTCCCAAAACTACACTTTGAGTTATCAAAGTTTCCAGATTTGCTCTGGATGATCTAGTGTTCGACCTGGCTCACTCACTTATCCTTCCCATCCTTTTCTCTTTTCGTATGCCCCACCCCATTCCCCTTGAAAAAAATGTTTGGCTACTTACATCATTTTTGAAGCCCAAACAAGGATACTTGTTAATCATTTTCTCAAGGGGTTCTGCAAATTATCAAATTTGGTAGTGGTCTACCAACTTGCATTCTTAAACACACACACACACACACACACACACACACACACACACACACACACACACACATCTGCCTTCCCCTCAGGATGGCATGAACTAAATGCCATTTTGCTTTGAATTATTGGCCAGACCCTTACTAATTCTTTGTCCTGCTTCCCCATTAGCCTTGAATCTCTGTGTCCTAGACTGATTTGTGCTGAGCATATATGTTACTGTCTTTTCATTTGACCAATATTCTCACATTCAATGATGACCTTCCATTTTCAAACTGAGGCTAGCTGGGGTAGTGGGCCTCTCTGAGGCACAAAGTTCCTATTTCATTAGTGATGTTCTTTCTTACTTATATGAATTAATTTACTCTTCTCAGCCTTGGGATTCACTTTTTATACATGACCTACTTTTTTCTTCTTTGGAAACTTAGAAAAAAAAAAACAACTTCGTCTCTTTTGTTCTGACATTTCACAGCTATGTGCTTGGTAGGGGACATTATACCACCTATTGTCTTAGACACTTTGAGAGTTCTTTCATTAAGAAAAGTCATGTCTGCTAATGCCATTTATTAAAGTATAGCTTTTTACAGAATTCTGTAATTCCTTTTCAAGTGGTTTGTTGATGTATTCTTTATTCTGTAGGGAATAACATTATTTTTAATGGATATAACATTTCCTTGTATTGTGGTAATTACACAATGTAATATAATATATTAATTCAAGTATTCATTTCTAGCTTTTTAAAGATCAGGTAATTATATTACACTATGGTTCATAATGTCCTTTTTGTTATAAGTTAAATTGTATTATGATTTTTAAAAGTTCCATTTTAGGAATGTTCAGACTGACAATATATAATTATGTGAAATTGTTGAGGTTCTCTGAAGATTGTGTAAAATCTCATTTCTGGTCTCTGAATCTACAGCGTTGGAGTGAGCTGAAAACTGGGTGGAAACAGTATCTCACATTTTATAATAGATCTACCAAAGACATACAGCATTAAAAGCCACCTCTGCCTCTTCTAGTCCATAGATGTCAGTACCTGAAGAAGAGATGTAGAAAATAAGCAACTCCATTCAAATTGTAAGAAGAAAAAAATGATCATAATACATTCAAAATAAGCCATGGACCAAATAAACATTAAGTAAAATAAGCCTCTGAGAACAAAAAGCAAATTTAAAATGTTTTTGATTGCAGAGAAAAAAGCATAGATAATGAATTGCAAGTAGTCAGAATTGAATTAATGAAATGACTTCTCTCTTTAACATTACACCACATTATAATTGAATCAGAAGACATAGAAATGTACTTCTGAATCAGACAGTGCTAAAACCAGAGGGAGCACTACAGAAGCTTGAGTAAAATACTAACCTTTATTGAAAAGCAAATAAAAATAATTAAATAAAGATGTATTTATGCCACTAAAGTTGTTAACAGCCCAGATATGCTGTTTTCCTAACACTCTTTGGTGTCTTTATTTTCACAAATTTCAATGTTCTCTTCACTATAATAATTGTTCATATAACAGAACACCAAATGCAACTATATTCAGATCTCCAGGGAAGGAATGGATCCACAAATTCTCATTATTACCCATACAATTTAAGTAACATTGCAGCAAGTAAAAAGACAATTCCAGATCTCAGTGTTTAAAATAGAATGCCACTTGAATTAAAAAAAAAAAAAAAAGAAAGAAAGAAAAAAAGAAAAAGGTGTGAAAAGATAAATAAAACTAGGAAGCAATACAAAAGGAAAAGCAGAGGATATTTACAGAAGAAAGTAAATATGTCTGTGCTGTAAAATCTGGAGAAAAGCATGTGAAAAAGAGGCCTTCTACAGTTGACTGACAAATGGAGGCCCTTGCTCCTCACCTTCATACAGATTGGAATTTTGCGACACCAATAGTGTGGAATATACAGGGACATTCAAGAAACACTCCAATGGAATGTCTGCCATTTCTACGGGCAGTGGAAATGAAGGGAGAAGGTAGGAGGAATCCTAAAGTTTATGGAGAAATATATAAACAGCAAAGCCCTGTAAACTAAAATACTCCAGCTAGACTCTAGAACTTTTCATGCACTATGATGAATATACTAGAAAGCAAGATGCCACTGGTCATCTGTTAAACAACATATACAGTTCTCCCAGGACAAAGATACGCTCTAACAACCAAGCACACAGAAAGAGAAGTCAAAATGCCTGGATTAAAACCTCAGACTTCCATACCAGGTACTTGAATATAAGTAAACTATCTTAAGAGACTTTATGTTTCCTTCTCACATGCAATTTAGCTTATTTGGGAAGGTGACACACAACACAGAGTCTTTGAGAAATTTCTGGGACATTCCCCAGAAACTATCTTTATCTCCCAAATTTTTAAATTAGTACTGTCTGATACAGTCTATTTATAACTGTCTAATTATTATAAATAAGTATATTAAAATCTCAACTTAAAATAGTCTGTTAAGTCAATCTCCAGAGGTATTTTAAGGATGAAAATAATGTAACTAAAGATAGTTAATAATTATTTGAACCAAAACAATATTTCAAATAGGCATTGGGGCATATTTTCGTGAAATAATAATCAACATGATTCCCATTGACACAGTAACTTTTTGACTCTTATGTTTGCTACTTGTTTGATCTAAATAGTGTGCAATGTATTCATGTGTGTATGAGGGGCATGTCTCCCCTGGATTTTGTTGCTGTTGTTGTTAAAGATCATAAGGCAAGATCCAACCTCCCTAAAAACTGAGTTCTACAAGTAGTCAACATGTACATCCTTAAAGTACAGCTGATTTTTAAATAGCCAAGTCAACTAACTGCCAAATTAGCTTTCAGCTAGATAATGAGCGAAAAGGCAAAGAGTCTAGAAGAATAGAGTCAAATAAAAGACTGTATAATAAAATGGCTTTGCAGCTAAACTGAACAGCAAGGAAACGCCAAGATTTTAATATCTGAATCTGATAAAAATAACTGTACAGGATGAGGAGAAGGAGAAAATTAGAAGCTTGTCTAGGAAGATACTACCAATACTGACCAATTCTACAATATTACAACATTTTTTTCTTAGAAATATTACATTCTTCAAAATGACATAATAAAAAAAACGAAGGTTGTCACAAATATAGGCATAGTGATAAAAAATAAGTTTTTTTAATGGAACACATTTTTGAAAGACAGGGGGTAATGAATATGATGAAAACAGTTTTCCAAATATTCAGCGGTTATACTTTGAAACTCTCCTGAGGTTTGCTTGTGAAAGATGGTACAAGAGGATTCACAGTCTGTTAGCTGTGGAGACCATGGGAAGATAAATTGTTCCAAGTATTTATATAAGTACAGTAGGTGTGGCTCATACTAGTAAAATGAAGCACACTTTGAAAAAAAAAAGCAGTCTTCAAGCGTGTGCTTCTGTCTGTTTGTCTGTCTGCGTAGTATTTCACTCACATTATAAATTTCCTATGTAAACGAGTTCAGCTTGTTACAGTACTGTGTCTAGTGTTTCATTCATACAAAGTCATTTATATAAAAAACCCAAATTCTATATGTTGTTCAAATTATGATTTAAAATAACAATATCATATGTGGGTAACTTATTATATAAGGTACCCTACCCTAGTCATTTTTAGAAATAATTGTGAGACTGGAAATAAGATTCTCAGAAAAATAAAGAAAAATAACACTAAAATCATTTAAATTAGGGAGGTTTTTTTTTTCATAAAATGACTAATATAAACCAGAAAGATTAGCTCTTTGATAAATAAAATAGGTATTTCTTTGAAATTTTTGCTACATATTTCATTTTATTTCTGTTTTTCTCAGCTAATATTTTTAAAAGCTATATTAATTTGTATTTTATTAGATATTTACTTCATTTACATTTCAAATGCTATCCCCAAAGCCCTCTATACACTCCCCCTGCACTGCTCCCCAACCCACACATTCTTGCTTCCTGGCCTGAGCATTCCCCTGTACTGGAGCATATGATCTTCACAAGACTAAGGATCTCTCCTCCCATTGATGGCTGACTAGGCCATTTTCTGCTACATATGCAGCTAGAGACACAGCTCTAGGGGTAATGGTTAGTTCATAATGTTGTTCCTCCTAGAGGGTTATAGTCCCCTTTAGCTCTTTGGGTACTTTCTGTAGCTCCTTCATTTGGGGCCCTGTGTTCCATCCAATAGAAGACTGTGAGCCTCCACTTTTGTATTTGCCAGGCACTGGCATAGCCTCACAAGAGAGAGCTATATCAAGGTCCTGTCAGCAAAATCTTTCTGGCATATGCAATAGTGTCTGGGTTTGGTGATTGGATATGGGATGGATCCCTTGGTGGGGTAGTCTCTGGATGGTTCTTCCTTCTGATCAGCTCTGAACTTTGTCTCTGTAACTCCTTCCATTGGTATTTTGTTCCCCATTCTAAGAAGGAGCAAAGTATCCACACTTTGGTCTTCCTTCTTCTTGAGTTTCATGTGTTTTGCAAATTATATCTTGGGTATTCTAAGTTTCTGGGATAATATCTGCTTATCAGTGAGTGCATATCATCTCTGTTCTTTTGTGCTTGGGTTACCTCACTCAGGATGATATTTTTTCCAGATGCATCCCTTTGCCTAAGAATTTCATGAATTCATTGTTTTTAATAGCTGAGCAGTATTCCATTGTGTAAATGTACCACATTTTCTGTATCCATTCCTCTGTTGAGGGACATCTTGGTTCTTTCCAGCTTCTGGCTATTTTAAGTAAGGCTGCTATGAACATAGTGGAACACGTGTCCTTATTACCAGTTAGAATATATTCTGGGTATATTCCCAGGAGAGGTATTGCTGGATCTTGCAGTAGTACTATGTCCAATTTTCTGAGGAATCACCAGACTGATTTCCAGAGTGGTTGTACCAGCTTGCAATCCCACCAACAATGAAGGAGTGTTCCTCTTTCTCCACATCCTCGCCAGCATCAGCTGTCACCTGAATTTTAGATCTTAGCCATTCTGACTGGTATGAGGTGGAATCTCAGGGTTGTTTTGATTTGCATTTCCCTGATGATTAAGGATGTTGAACATTTTTTTCAGGTGCTTCTCAGCCATTCGGTATTTCTCAGTTGAGAATTCTTTGTTTATCAGCTAATAATTTTATTTCTTTTAAACATGTAATATTAACATTGTGTGTAAAGAATAGACATTGTCAAATGCTGTCTTTTACAACTTGAATATTTTGTCTTGATGAAATATGATTGATTGCAATAGCTAAAATTAACACTTCTGTTCTTATACATTGTCTCACTCCTCAGTATGTGTTCAAGAATATTGGTCTTGTTAAAAGGCATGTACTATCTGATATCATCTTAAATAAATATTTAAATATGCTGCATATAGTAAATATTCAGTAAGTAGCTGCTGATCCTGTAAAGCAGGTAAGAGAAAGGAAAAGGTCATTGAATACAACAACCATGTCTTAAAGAATTGATCTAAAATCAGACACTGTTAAGTAGCATTATTAATAATATTTATTATATCTACTGTTTCTTTTTGTCAAATAAAATGTTATTTTAGAATATAATATGTGTGCTTTAAAATGCATATGACCTAAAATGTGGAGTAAAAAAATTCTCCTTTATTCTTCTTCTTGACCTTAAGTTTTATTGCTTTTTAATATATTAATGCTAATATATTAAATTATATATATATATACACATATATATGTATATATATTATCATATATATATGATAGTTTTTATTTTTTGACATTACTGATTATGCTTCCTGCATAATGTATGAATGTAATTCTCACTCATCTACATCTTATCACAATGGACATTGTTGTTTAAGCTCTTTCATATTCTATTCAATAACTTTTAAAATGTTAAGTATTTTCTTTGTTTTAAAATGTATTTGTCAGACAACTTTATGTCTCTATATTTTAAACATTTGTCTTAACAGGTAAAGAAAACTCCATAACTCAGGGTTTTCTTTATGATGGATGACATAATAAAGCACTCATTTTATTAAAACAGATAAATATTTATATATTACAGTCATACATTTACATATACATATGTAGACACAGTTTTCATACACACACACACACACACACACACACACACACACACACACACATGCAAAAACAGAGCACTTATTTCACAAAATTTTAGCCACAGTGAATATTGTTGACCTTTAAATTACAAGTTTAGCAATTTCAAATGAGTAAGGTAGAGGTTACATATTGGCTCTTTAGAACAACATACTGAACTGAAAATTGACCCCTTTGTTTTCTACATTTCTTCCTGTTTGATCTTTCAAAACAGACATTGCTATAAAAGTATAAGTGAAATTTCATCTACATATGACTAGGCGCGCGCGCGTGTGTGTGTGTGTGTGTGTGTGTGTGTGTGTGTGTGTGTGTGTGTGTGTGAAGTAACAGACACCCAACTTTAAGGTTTATGTGACTGAGGCTTTCTGTCCTCCCAGAAAAAGCCTAGGATTCTGCGTGCTTCACTGTAATAAATTTTTGATGCCTGTGCTGAGCACTGCCAAGGCATGGTGGAGCTGCATCTGTCTTACAGCTAAACTTTGCATTTTCCTCTGTATCCCACTTTCTATAGCAGCCCGGCAGGCATTCTCTGTCTCCCTTGTCCTTTAGCTTTGAAGGTTTCCTCGTGGTGAACTCGCATTTTCAAACACTCTATTTTCAATTTACCTTAAACTTCTGACTCCACTTTCAGAATTTTTCTGCTTCACTTTAAATCTGAGTCTGACTGTCAACACCACTTATTGGATGCCCAGCTGTGAATAGATTCAAAAGGAATCAAGGCAGTATTTTCCTTCCCTAAAGAATACAAGAACATGTTGGGAAACAAAATGTATTCCCATCAAATCACATAAAACATTAAAAAGACAGAAATAAGCAAATATTGATTTTTATCATCAACACTATGGATATTTTAAAAGTCATAAAACATTGTTTTTGAATGATAATGTTGACAAATTCCTTTCAGGGAATTTTGAAACTCAAGCCTATCTCATGACATAAAATAACAAACACACTGGGTATTTCAAATATAGGAATAATAAAATGAAGTCAATAGGTGTCAAAATATAATAATAAACATAAAATCAAACAAATTAATACAGTACCTTATCTCCCAGGTTGCTGGATGGATAAAGAAAAAAATTAACTTAGAATGCAATAGTATATGTCTCAAATTAAACCTGTTTGAGCACATCACATGCAAACTACAAAAGAAAACAAAGCATAAAGTGATGCTAGTCCTACCTGTGACAACTGCAAATATGAATACTGAATGAAAATCAGGAGTAGCATAGTCATGAATGTTGTTGGTGAGGCTCCAGAAAACACACTTTCTCTTTGCTATTTGGTTAGTTACACTCTGAAAGAATTTATTGTGCATTAAAGTTGTAAAACAAATGCACAAACAAGCAGATGAAAAACCTTTGATTCCCCATGTGTGAGAAAGTTAAATCTTGGCTTTAAATAATTAGAAAGGGGATTTCTATTTCCAAATCCAGTGATTGTTCAAATATGGTAATGATTTGGAATATTCACTTGATGTGCAAGATTGTCCTCCCAATAAAATAATATCTTCCATACCACATCCCTGACAATAAAGTGACAATTGACAAGGACCACCATCATCTGGGAAGGCTCCACTTGAGGTGGGAATGTACCTGTTGTAGAAGAAAGGACAGATCTTTAAAGAGTAAGGAAACAAATATCAGAGAACTCTTTTCAATACTAAGTGTCTCCAAACATTTTTTTTCCAAATGACATTGAAAATTATGACTTATCACACTTCCATAGTGCTTATTGTGCTTAAAGTGTTGTAGCTACTTGACAGATATTACCTTATTTAATTCACATAGCACTATTTTAAGGACTACACTATTGTTATTTCCATTTTGTTGATTAGAAAATTTGAGTGTTAGAACATGTATCTAACCTCAATGCACAACTAATAACTATAGACAGTCAACTACAAATGCATGATCTTTGGCTTTGAAGTAAATGGTAAGTGCCATACTGTGAAGAAAATATAAACATCTTCTTCCTAGTGATTTCTGTCCAGTAAGTCTTAGATAGAAGAGACAAACTCACATGCTTAAATAAGAGTTACACGTAAAGTGAAGATGAAAGTGACTTGTTCTTGAGAGCCAAAGCAGTTTCATTAGGAACAAAACGGACACATATGAAGGGAACTGGGGTCAAATTATAACAAAAACCAGGGAGGAATAGCAGGTGGGAAACTGCCCAAACAGGACTCTGGAAAGCAAGTTAACATGCATCACGTCTCACTACCAAGTAGCCAAAATGGGGAATATGCATTATTCAAAAGAATGAAATATATCAAATGTCCTCAATAAGAGGAAGAGAATAAATAGCACTAAAATACATGGAACTGTGGTAGGTAGAATACAGTCAACAAGTACATAAAAACAAAACAGTCAAACATAAACTGGAAGAATTAAACTGGGTTCTAGTCATGGTGTGAAACAAGTGACAACTGTCAATTATGAGGGTCACAAGCTAATTAGCTAATAAGCAATGCATATATAATGGAACTTAGCAAGTAATTCCATGGTCACCAACTCCCAGCATTAGGTAAGAAAGAGGTAGAAACAGCACTATCATGGTAGCAAGACTGGGCGACATGAAACCATACTGCACAGCATGGGGCACTGGCACTGTTCCTAGAGATTTCCAGATCACCTTGTCACTGAAGTAGTAACAGATATTAATAATTTAGAGAAAACTGGTGGTTATGATTTTAATCAATTGCTCAAAACTTTACTCTCACAAAAATACTTTGCAAGTTCTGTCAAGTACTCTGTTGAAGTCTGGATGTAGTATTGTTTTCCCCTTTTCTGTTTTTATGATAGGTTAAAAAAAATGACTGATAGTAACCATAAAACTAGGGACCTGAAAATGTTACTGAATGTTCTCTCACTAATCCCTCATTTATGACAGGTTGTAAGAGAAAAAAAAAATAGAAAGAAAGAAAAGCTGTCCTACTTCCTCTAATCCCTACATTTATAGTGGCTGGTGGCAATAAACCACATCATCTAAGACTCATGAAAATGATGTCCACGTCACGCCTCCTACTTTATACACACACGAGACTTTCATCAATTTATTTAAACATTTGTGCCTTCGCTATAAGCTGAAATGTATAATTTCTAATTTGTATTCACAACTAGGTTCCTATAAAATCAAATATCACAACGCATATTAAACATATTGAAGCCCTACTCAAAGTTAGTGTTGTGTGAATATCAATGGACTGGAAATGGGCAAATCTAATCAATTAATAAATAGTTGTTCCTCTAGCCTATGGACTGAAAAGATTCATCTGGAACTGTGATCTCTAAGAGAAGCAGAATGTAAGCCTTGTTTGTAACTCTAAATGTTCCAGAACTCTGAAAAGGAAGAGATAGAAATATTATAACACAATTTATTTAATCAATATCTAAAATACATTAACAGATAGCTGTGTCAAACTTCTAGTTGAGATATTTTACATTTCGTCTTTTCACAATGATTCTGGAAATTTGATGTGTGTTTTATATTTTGATTATGTTTTAACTTGGAGTTCTTACATTTTTTTCTTTATTAGATATTTTCTTAATTTACATTTCAAATGCTATTCTGAAAGTCCCCTCCCCCTTCCCCCCTCCCTGCTCCCATGTCCACCCACTCCCACTTCTTGGCCCTGGTGTTCCCCTGTATTGGGGCATATAAAGATTGCAGTACCAAGGGGCCTCTCCTCCAAATGATGGCCGACCAGGCTATCTTCTGTTACACATGATGCTAGAGACTCGAGTTCTGGGGGTTCTGTTTAGTTCATATTGTTGTTTCTCTTCTAGGGTTTCAGACCCCTTCAGCTCCTGGTGTTCTATCCCTAGCTTCTCCAATGTGGGCCCCATGTTCCCTCTTATGGATGACTGTGAGCATCCACTTCTGTGGGAGTCAGCTATATCAGGGTCCCTTCAGTAAACACTTGCTGTCCTATGCCAGTGTCTGAGTTTAGTGACTGATAATGGGATGGATCCCTGGTGGGCTAGTCTCTGTATGGTCCATCCTTTCATCTTAGCTCTAAACTTTGTCTCTGTAACTCCTTTCATGGGTATTTTGTTTTCTATTCGAAGGAGGAATGAAGTATCCTCACGTTGGTCTTCCTTCTTGATTTTCATGTGTTTTGCAGATTGTATCTTGGGTGTTCTAAGTATCTGGGCTAATATCCATTTATCAGTGAGCGCATATCCAATGACTTCTTTTGTGATTGGGTTACCTCACTAAGGATTATGTCCTCCAAATTCATTCATTTGCCCAAGAATTTCATGAATTCATTTTTTTAAGGAGTTCTTACATTTTCAGGACTTGCAGCAATATAAATTGAGATGATGACCGAGGTTCTCTTCCATTCTTGATTTTGATAGATAGATCATTGGTATATATCTAATTATGTCTCATCTTTAAAAAAGCTAAAGCTTGAACCAATATTAAGGTGAATAAGTAAAATTTTTAGTGCTTTCTAATATCAGGAGTTAAGAATATTCATCACAAGGAGTATACATGTAAGGGCCCATGGTCTATCTCTATATGTAGCAGAGGATGGCCTTGTCAGCCATCACTGGGAGAAGAGACCTTTGATCCTGTGAAGGCTCGATGCCCTGGTGTAGAGGAATGTGAGGGCAAGGAAGTGGGAGTGGGTGAGTGGGTGGGGGCACACCCTCATAAAAGCAGGAGGAGGGAGCATGGGATAAGGGGTCTTAGGGGGGGCAATTTGGAAAGGGGATAACATTTGAATTGCTAATAAGTAAAATATGCAAAAAAAAGAAAAAATATCTATCACAATCACTCTTTTCTTGATCCATGCTAAGGAACCATACCAAGAATTTCAGTAAATGAACAATGTACTTTGATGTATTTAAAAGTGACATGGTAAAAATTACAAATTCTCCTATAGAAAAGGTATTCAGACCTTTTTTTATTAACAAGGGACATACACAATTCTATATCTGTAAGCCATTTGCGGTATTTATTGTCAAGTTAATCAAATGCCCACCACATAGTTGAACATCCTCAATCTGGTGCAGGATTCAGTCACACAGAATTTCCTTATTGCAAATAAATACATTTATATGATGATAAAACAGAGTCATGTAATAATTCCACAAATAATTTTCAAGTCATTCAAAAACTGTCTTTATTGTTGTTATTATTATTATCACCCAAAAAGCTCCGACAAAGAGCCCCGAGAGCCAGGCATTTCTTTAGCTGATGAAACCTTAACTTTAGATGCAGACAGAATGTCATTATAATCATTTGAGATTTTAATCACATGAGAGAAACAGAAATATCTATTGCCTAGAATCAGTGCCAGTAGAGATTATTTTTGGTCCTTTTTAGGAAAAGTTCTTAAGTATACAAACTTGAGGGTTGTCTATAGCACGCCATCATTCCAGAGCATTCAATTCACCTCATAGTCCATTGACCCCACTACCATGAGGAATAGATCGCACTATTTATAATATAGCAGCCTTAATGGGTTATGCTTCTCATGAGAACATTAGCCATATCTCATATAGATTATAAGCCCAGGTTATTTAGTCTGTCTTAAACCTCTGATGTTTGCTTCCTAGAAATTGCCACAGAACATACATTACATCACTTCTGTCACATTTTCAGTGTCACTGAGAATCCTAACTCTTTCATTTTTTTTATATTAAAAAGATCACTGTAATCTCTCTCTAGAGTAGATTAAACTGGCAATGGAGCATTCTTTCTTCTCACTGAAGGTGCTGATTGAAATACTAACATCAGGAGGAAATGGCTTTAGGTAAATTATCCATAAAATGACACGTCCTTAGCTAATCACACATTCACTAATTTTACTGTGCTCTTCATGATACAAGCAAACGGAGCAACTTCATAGAAATTCATTGAATGTATTCTATATTAGAGAACATTAAGTTTACTTAATTATAATTTTAATCATTCAAATTTATATATATGTTTATATATGATTAGATATATATATATATATATATATATATATATATATATACATATATATATATATTAGAATTTTGTAGTTTTCAGACTATAAAATTTGAGCAGTTTTTAATTAGTCTGAAAATCACACAATCTAAAAGATATTTACATGTTTATTTGGGGAACAATATATGCACCACAATGTGAGCACGGAGATTAAAGAGCGCCTTACAGAACTTGGTTTTCTACAATACTATTCAGGTTTTGAAAATGGGGTGCAGGTCATCAGCCCTGGCAGCGGGCATATGTACCTGATGAGCTATCTAAGTAGCCCCAGAAAAACCTTGGTTCCTTAGATTTCTAATCCAAAAGGAAATATTTTTTTTTAATTATCCTTTTTGTATGTTTCATTTGAATTGACACAAAATAAATACACTGTATTTATCAAGTATTGTGTTACTGCAATATATCCCGATCAAGTTAGGACAAACACAATATTTTCCTATCATTTTTTAAAAGATTCATTTCTAATTTTAATTCTCTCTCTCTTTCTCTCTCTCTCTCTCTCTCTCTCCCTCTCTTTCTGCGCGCGCGCGTGTGTGTGTGTGTGTGTGTGTGTGTGTGTGTGTGTGTGTGTGTGTCAGCGCACGCGCAAATGACATTGTGCACATGTGTGCAGGTGAATGAAGGTGTCTGGGGAAACCAGAAGAGTTGGACTCTCTGGAACTGGAGTTAAAGGTGGTTGGGAGCCTCCTGATATGGGTTCTGGAAATCAAAGTTATATCCTCTGGAAAAGGAGCAAGTTCTTTTAATGCTGAACCATCTCCCCAGCCCCGTCCTACCAAGCTTTATGTTTGCAGATAAGAAGCTCTTTCATTTCTTCACAAAATACATAGTATAGAACTAGACCCTTACATTGGCAATAGACCAAGCCCTAGTCCTACACTACTGGGAACAAGAAATTGCTCTATTCTATTGTACTATTGAATTCTAAGACTCACTATTTCTACGTAACATTGTCTTATATTAGCCAACTTCCATTTATCCTCCCCACCTCTTAATCTCCAGTAATTTTTATTTCACTCTTCTACTTTGAATGTTTTTTAGCTTTACATGAAGAAGTGAACATGTTGTATTTATCTCTCTGTGTTAGTCTCAATTCAATTAACACAATCTTCTCCATTTTCATTTATTTTGCCATGAGTGAGAGGGTTTCATTCTTCTTGTGGCCTAATAGCATTCCATTTCTTTATGTGTACCCCATTTTCTAAATCCATTCTCTAATAGAAGGGAATTGCTTCTATCGCTTGAGTACTATGGACGGTACTGCGAAAATATGGTTATACAAATATCCATTCGATGTCTTGACTTCACTTTCTTTAGCTACATATATTCAGTTCTGAAATTGTTGAATAACTGGTAGTTTCTGTTTTTAGCATTTAAAAAATGAATTCCATACTGGTTTCTGTTCCTTTTCCATCCATCTTAATATATCTTATACTATTTATGATATCAAATGACATCTGCAAATTAATTAATATGTTGAATTGCTCAACTCATTGAATTCATATTCATATATTCAATTTTATGCTGCATTTAACAGGACTGAACATTCTTTTAATATCTCCATAATCTTGTCTCTTGAATTCTATACTCTCTTTCTCCTACTTGCCCCCTCATATTCTGAACACTGTTACAAGCCTCTTCATGGGCTTACACACTTCATGATTCCACATGAGCCTCGTTGCTGACTTCAAAGTTGTATCAATAGTTAAGACCCACCCCAGAGGTCAGATGCTTCTGTGAAGCAACCTTTTCATCTTCTGCATTGGCTCTATAATTAAAACCCCAAATTTGACATTCATAAGATAGAGTTTTTAAATTTTAACTCTGAAATGAAATCCAACGTGATCATTTATTTATTGTCTGATAGTTCGCTAAAGTGAGCTATCAGAAACTTGATCGTGCAAACCTAGAAGATGGGGGTCTCCATTAATCTGACTTTCTCCATTCACTCTGCTTGTGCTCACACTACTTGATGTTGTCCCCCACACACACTTGTGTTAGACTCATCATTGGTACACTTCAATTTATTTTCCTCACTTGAGCCTCGACACCCAGCCTTGGGTGTCTATACCATGCATTGAAGAAAATGTCAAATGTGGACTGATTATACTCATGCTTACAATTTTCAGTGACTTGTCATTAAATCAAAGATAAGACTGGTATCTATCCTCAGTATAGGTTCTGTGTGTGTATGGCTCTGACACCAGTCACCCTTTCCATCTTCAGCCATCATGAACATCTTTTAGTTCCTAGGACTCGTTAAGCCAGCATCAAACATGGTGCCTCTTCACATGCCTGTTCCTATGCCTTCCTAACAAAAACTTGACACATCTGTACAGACTCCAGCATATCCCATCTCAGTCTGAGATGTCCTTTGAAAGGAAAATTACCTATTATCTCTGTCTCTGTGATAGTTTGGCTGTATGTCCTCATTGGACTGTTTCTTTAAAACATTTATTTTTAAAATTTGCTATATATTAGTCTGTTAGTCATTTTCAATGACAGACTTCTCTCATGCAACGCATAGTCTAAGGAGGCAAGGTTATTCATGTGGCTGACTATTACATATCTGACAGGTAGATTATTTTTTTTTTTGCTTTGTTTTGTTTTTTACAAATAAAGTTTTATTGAAACACAGTCATATTCATTTGTTTATTCAGTAACTATGGCTGTCAATGGTATGAAGATAGGGTTAGACAGTTATGACGCACGGAACATGGCCTGCCAAGCCCAGAGTACTTACACTCAGGTCTCTTATAGAGCATTCAGACTTACACCTAGCTCAGTAACAAGTGCCACTTGTCTTATGATACACGCACATAGTTTCCAGAGGGATCCAAAGAACTACAATCAGAGAAAACATGTGGAGAGAAGCCCAGTGTGTGTGTTGTGAGGGGGGGTGCAAACCTGTAAGCTAGCATTTGGGTAGTGGAAACAGGAAGATTTAAGAGTCTGTAGCTAGCATGGGCTATGTGAAAACTGGTCTTTAAAAAGTAGGCATAAGTGACACGTGGCTTAAGGCTTTTATGACATTCCTGACAGTTTTAAGAAGGAAATTAAAAATGAAAAACACTAGGCAATGATTTCAATGAACTGGACTATTACAGAGAAAATTGAGAGTCAGTGCAATACATACAATTAACGCTTTATGTCAGTGAGTGCTCCTTGTGTTGACTATCTCCCACTGACAGAATTGTAAGTGGCTGACAGACTGTATGCACCACGTCAGTATACAGGCCTCTTTCTCTGAAAAATGTCCAGAAGAGATGAAGTGGAAGAGGCTAGGACCTGAGAGGCATTGCCTGGTGTCCTGGTGCCGAGGACTCAGAACTTCAGGAGAATGATAGGCCAGTACTTCTGCTGCTTTCTGTCACAGTGCTTGTCAAAGCTCAGCTGCACAGCAGTCTCCATGGCCAGGATCTTGGGACCGCTGTTCCCACATAAGTGCTTCAATCTCTGCTTGGTGCCATTCTCAGGGCTTCTCAGATGGGGGCTCCACTGACCTGTGGTGGTTGAAGTACATGGCCCACATTCACATCGTCATTCAGGCGCTCTGTGTCTAGCTGCTGCTGTCACCATCGCTCTTCTCTGTGATTTTCAGTCTGTGTGAAGTTCTGGCAGAGCTCCTCAGTGATTTCCATTTTCCTCAGGTCACACTACACTTCATCATCTGAATCCAACTCCAGCTCCTCCTCTTCTCACAATGCTTCATTTCCTCTTGTGGATGCCTGAGGTCTTTTGCTGTTATGCAGAGGCTGCCCAGGGCTTTGGGGATGGGAAACACTATATAGGGAGACTCCTGTCACGCCATGTGCTGGCCTTGTGAGTCCCAAGGATGCCCAGACTCATAAGCAAGAGAGTTCCGGGGAAGAACTCCATGAGGGGAGAACCATGGGGAAGTGAAATAGAAATCTCTAAATTTTCTGTAGGCATTCTGGTGGCTTCACATCCAAAGCATTGCATGATGATAATGTTGCCAGTATCTTCCATGTACTGGGTGAGAATACCAGGATGCAGTAGCCCTCCATTTTTAAGCCATCGCTGTTATCTCTGATTGCAAAAGTCCAAATGGGAACTCCTGGGCACACAGCTTGCAGATATCTGGCAGCATGAAACAACAGACCTAGTTCTCATGGTGGGGAGGAGAGGACTGACATGTAGATCCTTATTGATAATGTTATTACTTGGTTTCCAATACTTTCACACTTTTTTGTAGCATATCAATAAGTGGTATTGTAAAGAAAACAACTTGGTATCGTGTAAAATTGCATGTTAATTCCCCATCTCATGCAACACTACACAACATAATGTTATTTGGCTTGTGTTCTGAAGGAAAACCAAAGAAAGGTGAATGTAAATCTATAACACAGAATGGCCTCCTAATGATACCATTGAAACAGGTAATCACATTCCCTTCTTATCAGCAGTATAAATAACTATTCTTACACCTATAACTTACCTATAACTTACAATAAAAAGGCAAATAGTAGGAAAATTTGTGAGGACAAAGCTACAAAACACATGCTCAACTTAAATTATTTGATTCTTCTCAGTTTTCCTTTCCTACCATGCATTAAAAAAAAAATCACTCAGGCCAGAAAATTCGTTCATAGTCCAGTAAGTTTCAAAATGAGGGCTTTTTTTTTTTTGTTGTTTGTATGAAACAAAGAACAAATTTAATTAAATAAATAACTGATGATGATGTGGTAAATTCTGTCTGGAGATGCTCTTTTGCTAGATGTTTAAGTGAATATTAAAGGCTACTTTGGGAATTTTCAGTGAAGAAAATGCTGAAGCCATGTCAAGCTGTTATCCTTGAAACCACTGTACTCAGCAAATACAACTAATGCAAACCATGCCTATACTTTAAGTCAATGATGTTGGGAGATTATTGATGCAGCCTTTTCTAGTACAAGTAAGTGATGTATTGACCAGGAATCAGGACTAACGTGTGTGATTTTATCGAACAATGACTGGAATCTTAAGAAGTCAGTTCAATATGGGTAGGCACCTGCAAATAAGGCTTTGCACCAAGTTATGAAAGAAAGATAATTGGTTTTCTTTCTGTCTTGAAGATTTATTTGTTTTGGTTTTATGTGAACAAATATTTTCCTGTATGTATGTATATATGTGTAGTATGTGGGTGCCTCATAGACATGGAGACCAGAAGAGGGCATCAGATACCCTGAAACTGGAGCAACCATGTAGGTATGATGATCCAATCCTGGATCCTCTGTAAGAAAAGAAAGTGCCCTTATCTGCTGAGTCATCTCTAACCCTAAGTGTATTAATTTTGCCTCTAGTGGATTTAGAGTAGAAGAACTCTTATTATTTTACCTGCTTATAAATGAATAATGTTAAACCTAAAGGTGGAAACCATATCAGAATACTACTGATTTGCTTTAGAGAGGAATTATCAAAAGTTCACTTTTTAATAAGAATATTAAAATTTAATTAAAAATTTTAAAAACAGGATTACTTATGGGTGAAGTTGCAGGATAATCACAATTTATAACTCTAATCATTAAAAAATACCACATAGAGTATAGGATCAAAATTAGATGAGCATTTATAGGAGGGGGACTTCTGAGTCAGAGAGGACATTAAAAGTCAAAGCACAACTGACACTGTGCATGGACTTGTCTGTCAACTAAGGGGCTTTGGCATGGAGTTTCACCATTTCCCACAGATATTTGGAATGATAACTAAAAGTGACCGTGGGGTTTCAATATGTTAAGACACACCCCGATAATAAGTACAAGTCAGATTTTAATTTCCATCAGCTGAGATAAAACCAGAAACACAATAATTTAGCTCAGAAGCTTACACGTGGCATGAAGCTGTGTGTAAACTAGTGGGTATTTCTTTAGACAAGGAGCTAAGGCTCCCTAGGAACTGTGAAATTCTGGTCTCACTGGGAACCTCCTATTTTAAGTGCTCAGCTAATAAATATGGTAAAGTGATTTCATTACATATAGTATGTCATGTAGACATGATTAAACAGATACAGACTTCTAAGTAGCAGATTTTACTTAACATTGAACAAAGTTATAAGTTTTGTAAGTGACTTTAAATTGCCTATAATTCTGTAAGATAATTCTTTGATTTTGTTTTTTTTTTTTCTTCCTGATTCAAGTATTACTTTACCTTCACATTTTAAGAAGAAATACCGATTATTAAGTCTGCCACTACACAGATAAAACTCCAAATGCAAAATGTAGTTTTGTTACACGTATTCACTACTATTTCTGATACTGGGAAATCCAGTGGTTGTTAAGACAATATAACAAAGCTAATTTAAGCTTTGCAGTGTTTTGTTAATGATATTCCAGGTCACATCCCTGTATTTCAGTAGCATTCCAGTAATATCAATGTATTTGTATATTATAAACACTACTCAAAGCTTTTGAATTACTGTGTATTCTCATGCATCCCTTATTTAGAAAAACATAAGAGTGGTGTTAAAATTATGGCTTGGAAATCACTGACTTCAAGTCATTTACTGGATGAATGTACTTAGGGGTAGACTCACAACCATTTTCTAATAAATCAACAATATGCAATGAAGAATAAATGTAATTTTCTAAATAATTATGCAAAAGATGATGTAGGGTATAGTTTCTGTTTCCTGATTTATTGTGCCCATCTGTCATATGTGTACAGTTAACTATATTTATGTGAAAATTCCTTCACCCTGAATTTCATCAAAGGTATTAATCTACAGTCATCACTCTGTATACAATGTGTTCACAGTTTCCACACTTAATTATACTTCTTCGCAGAATAAGACAAGTTACAAATATAATTCCCAAACTCTTCTTTGGGTAGTGGAGAGTGTATGTCAATGTACAGTTATATGTGTAGATTTCCCAGTGTTAGGTGTGCACATGAGTCCAGAGGTCAGACATCAATATCAGGCATCTTTCTTTATTGATCTCTGCTGTTATATCTTGAGATATCATTCCCCCACTGAACCAAGGGGTCACCAATTAAAAAAAAAAAAAAAAAAAAAAAGGTTTAGTGAGTAAGCTCCAGGAATCTTCCTGTCTCTTCCTCCGAGGCATAAATAATGAACCCACTCTAGCTATGTTTCTACTAGGGATCTGAATTCAGAAATTCATGATGGGACAACAAGCATTATACCTATTGAGATATTCACCAACCCAATTCCAGCATTTACTGAAGCCTCATACTAACTATATTCTTATTCCAATATCAAAGAAAAATGTATAAAATATCTAGAGAGGGCTTAACACTTAATAAACTCAGTTCACTGAAGGTTACTAAAGCCATATCACTAAATGCACTATATAGGGGCTACTGTAACTAGAAAGAAAGTCAAAGCTCTTGTTGTTTAATACTAAGAATTACTAGGAATTTGTATTAAACTTTAAGCCATGTAGAGAACTAGTGGTTTCAACTAAAATCCAAAGACTGAAAAACTTACTCTCTTGCTTACATCTCTTCAATGAAATCCCACCATTCTCTGCCCCCACCTCAACATCAACTCGAGGTTGGAGAACCCACAGCCCACTCAAACTGGCAATAATTGTATATTATGCCCTAAGGCTGTCAATCTGATATGTCTGTTGTTGAACCAATTTAAACTTGTCCCTTTCTAGCTAACAAATGAAGGTGACTCAAACTATGGCTCATTTATTTTGATAGTTATTAGGGTTAACCTCTAATCTACTTTTCCAACTGCTTGGATGGCTACTCCTCCAGTGGTATACCCCAAATACTTGCTGTTTCCTCTGGCCATGTGTTCACGGTCCATCTCCTATCAGGGCAGCTTCCTCCTCCCCCCCTTATTTTTCCTTCTTCCTGTCTCTCCCACAGCCCCCAACCTAGTAACTCAAAACCCACTTACCTCTAATTCACAGAGTAATTGGCTTTAGCCATTTTAATTTAACCAATCTTTTTAAATTAAGCAACAAGGTTTGCACAACAAAAACTGATAAACCTGAGAATTCACTCATAGGCAACTAGAACTTCTGGTATAGAATTTAGCATTACAATCCATAGCATCAGACGAAACCTCAACATGTCTGCTTTGCCAAGTATTACTCATTTTCTCTTCTATGATGCACAATTTGTAACATGTCTCAGGTAGCAAACATACAGAAAATCCCAAAAGATAAGTATACAAGTTCACCATTTTTGGGGTCTCCACAAATGTTAACCATCTAGAAGCCCTTGAGGTTATAGTGTCTATCCCACCAGTTTTTACCACATTGCTAACAATTGGAAGATTCAACGTGTTAGACTTCCTTTATACTTCTTCTTTGACTAGCCATAAATCTCATGAAAATGTAGTTTGTTTTCTGTATTTGAAATATATCTAAATAGGACCATGGAGGGTTTCTGTTTGTTGTTATCTGCTTTGTCTCAGTCTACATTCAAAAGTCTTTTATGGTGATTTGTTGGTCTTTCTATATTGTAGTCTAGCCTTAATGGACTGGATAGTAAATAATTTATTTATTTTGATGTTGCTGTATATTTAGATATTTCAAGTTTGGAACTGTACAAAACAGCCTTTATATTTTCTGATCCAATATTCTTAGTGTTTATATGCAGTATTTTTTCTAATATTTCTTTGGTTGGGTGGTTTTATCTTATTAATTTTTTTACTTGTCTTAACCTAAAAGTTTGGTTTCCAACTAAGTGTTTTAGTGGTGAGAGAGGGGAGAGGGGAGGGAGAAAGGATCAGAGGTGTAGAGAGCCGTGCCCCAGCCGGTTCTGCCGCCATTCCAAGTTGGCTCCGACATTCTGTCACCACCCCCAACCTGGGACAAGCAAACAAGTTCAGTGCGCATGTGCTTGTGATGAAGCCACATAAGTCACCGCCCATCCCGGGGCATAACTTGAGGTAATGAGCAGTCAGCCAATCCTGACCACACACGTCACACTGAGGTGTATTTAAGCGGGACCCATCTCAGGCTCACCCTCTTTCTCCACATGGTGTAATAAAGGTATGCTTGTAGAAGGATTCTGGTGGTCCACGTCCATTCTTGCCAGCGAGGTGGTAACGTGGCCATTTACACAGAGGGAGAAAAAGAGGGGAGACAGAGTAAAACAGAGAGATATTTGTGGTTATTTATTTTTGGTATATCTGTTTGCCTGTTTGTTTTCTAAAGAGGAAAGAAAAGAAAAAGAGTATATGAATTTGAATAAGTAGGGATGTAAGAAGGATATAAGAGTATCTGGGGAAGTTTGAAAAAAGGCATGATTAGAATATATTGTCAATATTGTTACCATTAAATAGAAGAAAGAAAAAATCAAAACCCTGAGGCTGGAGAGATGACTCAAAACTTAAGAGCACTCTGTTACCCTTGCACAGACCCAGATTCAGTTCCCAGTGCTTACACAGTAGCTTGCAACTGCCTGTAACTTCTGTCCCAGGGCCCCTGATGCCCTCTTCTGCCTAATGGGAAATGAAGCACACACATGTCAAACAGACATATATGCAAGCGAAACATTCATAATAAAAATTAGTGAAGAAAAGTTTTTAAAAAGAAAAAAAAACATTAAAAATTTATGTTGAGTTGCTGGTTTTAAAATGACATTAAGTTTTATGTAGTTACTTTTACTCTATGGTTTTATATTTTCCTTCCCAACAATTGTGCATTTATCCTTTTTCTTGCCTTATATATGTGGTAATAGTAAAATATATCCTTCTATATTTTGACTATGGAGGACATGTGCTTAGGTTTTAATGTTTAATATAATTCTAAATTTTCAGAAAGACATGTTATTAAATAATCTTTTTCTAGTTTGTGAGTTTTAAGAATAATTAGATACTAAATTGTAGTGAATGAAACTTCTGTATTGTAAGATAATCATATGACTTTGCTTAAGTGATAAGATATAGCCTTCATATGTTATAAAATGTCCTTATACCTGAAATGGAGTACAGTCATGAAGTATTATTACTTCATTCTGTACAAAGTTTTGGATTCTAAGTGTTTTACTTATGACCATAAATATTATTCTATACTTTTTTTTTCAATTTGTAAAATTTTCTAGATTTTGCAATTTAGATTATGCTTTCTTCAAAATATAAGATAAGAAAATCATACCATTTTCTATGCTGGAATCATTTGTGTTAGGAAAAGACATTTTTTATTTTTTACCCTAAATTATTTGGTAAAATCACAGATAAATGTTTCGAACCTCTATATGTAAAATAGAGTATACATGTATGTGAATTAAGATTATTTTTTATCTATGGTCATAAAATTTATTCATAATTGTGTTAGGATGAATTTGTACTTTCTTAAAGTACATTTACTTATTCCAAGTTTTAATATTTACTAGTCAGCCTACTGTTCAGGAAATGTCTCGATGGCTAAATATTTTTTTTCACCTATTCATGTGTTATGGTCAGAACAGTGTTAAAATCTGATGTTATGATTATGAACTTTATATTTCTCTTGAATTTTACTTAAACATTTGTACCCTTAAATTTTTAACTAATATCTTACTAATTAATTGGAATGGCTTTTTCATTATAAAATTTCTTCTTTATCTCTAATAAACATTTTAAAACTATTTTTGCTGTAATATATATTTTGTTTGATATAAACACATCAATAGAACTCTGCATGCTTATTTGTTTCCTTGCTTGTTTATATAGCAGTTGATTTTCCATTTTTACCTCCAGCCTTTCTGTTTTATATATTAAAAACCGTCTTCTAGGATAACATATTTTTGAGTTTTGTTTTTTTGAATGCAGGTCAATCATCTTGGTCTTTCATAGGGAACATTAGGCTATAATACCTTGTATAATTAAAAGTGTATCTGAGTTATTAATTTACCAGTTTACCATTTTCTTTGTATATGTAATAGCTTTTCTAAATTCAATTTTCCCTAATTTCATACATGCAATTACCATAATGGCCACTATACCAAAAGGTTAAATTAGAGAATCACCACTAGGAGAGATGATGTTATAGATTTGGACAATTATGAAGGGATTAATTGCTTAGAGCTGACCATATGCAATTGCAGGAATTCCTTAAAAAGCTTCTTCAAGCTGTCATGTTCGCATTTAACACTAAAGGTGAAAATCTATAGGGAAAAAGGAGGAGCAAATTTGAAAATACGGAAATCAATAATAAAATTAAAGCCCAGTTATAAGCACATGTATACATATATACATCACTGTCAGATCAGTCTGAAACATAAATTGAGAAATGGAATATCAAGGGGTGAGAATAGGTTGGGGGAAAATCACATATTTTAAAGCAGTTAATTCAATTACTTAGCTTGAAAAATAAATTCAAAAGCAACAGCATTGTAAAAGAATAACAAATTTTAAAATAGTCTGCATATTCAGCCATATAACACTAAGCCAACTCAATGTGCAAAGATTTAAAAAGAGGGGAAAGAAAAAAGAAGAGGTTCAAACCTTCCCCATTGGGCCCTCCTGGTTACTCAGCTTCTCTGGATCTGTGGATTGTAGCATTGTTGTCCTTTATTTATAGCTAGTATCCACTTATAACTGAATACATACTGTGTTTGTCTTTCTGGGTCTGGATTAACTCACTTAGTGTGATCTTTTCTCTTTCCATTCATTTGCTTGCAAATATCATGATGTCATTACTTTTAATAGCTGTATTTTACTAGAATTGGAGGTGGGACGTATCTAAGAGGGACTAGAAATCTAAGGCAATAGAAACTCGCAGAAACCTATGAGGGTGACCCTAGCTAAGACTCCTAGCAATGGGGGATATAGAGCATGAACCAGCCTTCTCTTGTAATCAGGCAAGACTTCTAGTGGACATCAACTCAGCCACAAAACCTGCGGTTTACAATTTGATTTGCCTACAAGTGCACGGGGTAAAGTTGGAGCAGAAGTAGAGGAAATGGTCAACAAATGAAGGGTCCAGCTTGAGACCCATTCCATGAGAGGAAGTACAGAGGAATTTTAACCAAGCACCATGGCTGTTCTTGCAAGAGAATGTCATCCAAAGATATGATACAGGAAGAATATAGGCATGCCCTGGATTACTGTATGATCTGGCTAGAATACAGATGTGCTTTTATACAGCAAGAATATAGGCATG
>LR750749.1:265300-267800 GCA_902729485.2 Mus minutoides
AGCAAGAATATAGGCATGCCCTGGATTACTGTATGATCTGGCTAGAATACAGATGTGCTTTTAGTACATACCTTCAATCACTAACAAGCGATCATGTTTGAAAGTGACATCTAATTGAGAGCCAGACAATGTGATGAATCAGAGAAATTTTGACAGAATGAGTCAGAGATAAAATATGCCCAATTCACACAAAAGCTACACAGGAAGAGGGGCTACTTAAGAACAGTGAGAAAGAGAGAAAATAATGGTAGTGGGGTGGGTGTGTTGTTAGTGATATGTGTGTATGGCAGTTTTGCCAGAACAGTTTTACAGAGACAAGTGACAGAGAGAGCAAGCTAGACACAGGTGAAAACAAAGCAAACAAGAGAATTGGAAGGAGCTAGAATATTACAATAGATGCAATTCAGTCAGAAGCCAAGAGAAACCAGATTGAATCAGTCATCTTAGAAGATTAGATGGTGTAGAGACGAGAAGCTGCCTAGGGATAATTAGGACAGCGAATGAAGCACTCTGAGCTCGACCCACGCCGTGTATTTGCACAACTTTTGTATGGTTCTCATCTCATCATTCCATCTGAGGAAATAAAATGGACAGTTATAAAGAAGTTCATCTCAGCACTGTTAATGATATTCTGCTAAACTTACAGACAGGCACCTACCATAATCATTGTCAGAGAGCCCTCACCCTGAGAGACCCACAGCCAAACATTAAGGGGAGCTTGGGGAATCCTGAGGAAGAGGGTGAGGGTGGAGGATTGGATGAGCCAGAGGAGTCAAGAACATCACAAAAAATGACCTACAAGATCAACTAACCTAGGCCCATAGGGGCCCCCAGAGACTGGGCTGACAAGCAGAGAGTGTGCATGGGATGATCCTAGACTCTCTGCACATCTGTAAAAGTTGTACATCTCTGTCTTCATGTGGGACTCTTCACAGCTGGAGTTGGAGCTGGCTTTGACTTTGTAACTCATCTGTGGATCTCTTTTCTCTAACTGGGCTGACTTATCTAGCCCTAATAGGAGAAGATGCATCTAGGCTAATATCCACAAAAGGCCTCCCCTTTTCTGAAGAGTAAGGAAAGAGAAGTATGGAGGAGGAGAGGAGATAAGGGAGAAGGGCTGGAAGAAGAAAAGAGAGGAAAAACTATTGTTGAGATATAAAGTTAATTAATTGATTAGAAAAAATATTTTTTCTTAAAAATGAAGAGGAAGAGGAAGATAAAAGGGGTAAATAGGAAGGGAGGCCAGAGATATAATGAGTCAGAAGAAGAGGGGGATAAAGAAAATGAGCAGAAACAGGCAGAGGACAAAGAGGAGGAGGGCTGGTGAGATAGATGGTTTGTTGGGTAAAATTACTGACAACCCTGACAGCCAGAGTTAAATGAACTATGACTTCTATGAGTTATCTTTTGACCCCCACATATTTGACATGACTTGCTTGCATAAACACACACAAAAGTGGAGAGAGAGAGAAAGAGAGAGAGAAACAGGGGTAGGGAGAAAGAAAGGAAGGGAAGTTAGAGGGAGAAAGAGGATAGATGAATAAATATAGGAAAACAATAGAGAACAATATTATGAATATTTAAGAATATTTAAAGGATTGAATACGATATTAAAGTTGGGAAATATACCTGATTGTACTCTGCCTTCCTTAATCTCAGTAGCTCCTGTCTTAAAACTAACTCTCTCTCTCTCTCTCTCTCTCTCTCTCTCTCTCTCTCTCTCTCTCTCTCTCTCTCCAATGTTCTTGCTGAAAATGAACAGCAGCCCATCTGTCATTAGCACCATATCTAGTATCTGTCTGTATGAATGGATGGCTAAAGGTGTCCTTAGTGCCAAATATTCAGGCATTTCTGCTTTCTCTCTTCATGGCCAGCTTTCTCCTGGTAGCTAAGTAGGTGTCATTGATATCAGGCCACCAGACTGGTTTCCAGGACACAATAAAACAGACAGAGATGGCCTGGTATTATGCATTCATGAAAGGATGAGACCTCAGTAAACAAAACTCTGCAGGGAGATGATCAGATCAGGAGCTAAACAGTCACACCGGAAGCCTTTTCCACAAGATCATCATAGGTTTTTCTTGGTCAGCTTAACTCTAGAATCCTAAAAAGGAAATCCTCCTACTTGGAGGTAGTTTGGCTAATTCACATATGGAAAAAAAAAAAAAAAAAAAAACAGTCTCTACAAAAGTATAACTTCGAAAATGAAATAAATTGTAACTATCAAGTCTAACACAGGGATTTAGTCCCTTGGGAGATACAAATTGAAGAGAGTCACTGTGTAAACCACAAATGAAGAATGTGGACAATTGTCACCATCAATTTCAGTGGCTTTGGAAGGCATTTGGCAGCCGGCGCAGGAAGAACAAGCAATCCCAAGTGATGGATTTAGCCCTGTTGTCACTGTGGAGCTGATGGATACAAATCACTTGCTTTTTAAAGTACCGTTGTGGAAACAGGATACATTTGAGCAGGGAAGGGATCAAATGGATGAAGTCAG
>LR750749.1:272800-301847 GCA_902729485.2 Mus minutoides
AGAACATTTTTCACCCTCATAGCCTTGCCAGATATGCAATCACTTCATATACTCATTGGACATACTCAATTCTTTTAAGTTTTTCTCCATTTTTAAAATTAGGTTCTCTAGCTAGATCTATTCTTTGGTGCCTTATACTTCACATAATTTCTTAGAAATAGCCAACCTATTTTACTTCTCTCTTCCTTCCTTTCTTTCTTTCTTTCTTTCTTTCTTTCTTTCTTTCTTTCTTTCTTTCTTTCTTTCTTCTTCTTGTTATTTTCCACAAGGAATTTTGAGACTACTCTTTGTTCATTATGAGATTTCTGGAACACAGAAGAGTATTACAACCTTTTAAAACTTCAAGGATTGTGTTGAGTGAATAAATTAAACTATCATGTTTTCCATGGCTTCTGATGTTCCTTTCCTTCCCACTTGCATGGCCCTGATTGGATTTAACAATCGAAGGCAACTCTGCTTCTTCCATTACTCACTTTCAGTCAGAACATATTTACTGAGTTCATTTATTCATTGGGAATAGAGAACACAACAATCAGATATTTGTGTTAAACACTTTTCTGTAGTCATCCTATGCTGTCACATGGTCAATTACTTCTTACAGATCCTAAAGGAAGTCTTCATTGAATGTTGACAACCTACAAGTCCTTGAAAAAAATTATATTAAGTATTAAATACATACATGCCCAATTGGACCTAAACAGCCATTATGTGGATGTGGAGATGGTTGAGGTACCTAAGCTAATGCACATAATCATGAGATTCTTCATCTGGAGCTCCTCTAAGAAAATTCTAAAAAAGAGTGGGATATGGCAGCAAACTCCATGTTAGTGGACAGGACACAGTGCAGTAAGCACACACTGCTTCCCCTGCTAAACTTCTGCTTAGACATAAAGGGAGGCTACACCAAGAAGCCAATACCATTGCTACTCAGGACACTGAGAACCATTCAAAGTACCAGGCCAACTAACGTTGAAAAAAAAAAAAAAATGTTCTTGCTGGGGACAGCCCCATGCCTTGGATAATAACTATCTTATCACCTAGTACATGTATCTATGACCATTTATTTCTCTGTAATGGCATACAGGCTAACACAGGATAATTACTGAAACAAAAGAGTCCCATTCTACAAATCAGAAAATACTTTGTTGTCAGTACTAGAATATTAATGTTGTACTGATCAGTGAAAGAAAGTGGGTAAAAGTTGTGCTTAATTTCTATTGACATTAATTTTGAGTTGCTAACAATGGTCTTAAAGTGCTTTATTAATTATTTGTAGGAACAAAGATTCCTGTTGATAACGATCAAATTTTTGAAGGTATTATCATTTAAAAGTCTTGGAAATTATTGGTAGGCATTTCAAGAATAAAATTTTACTATAAAATAAAATAATAGGTGTGTTCACTGAAGCATGGTCAAGTTTCTCATTTAAATTATTAAGGCTTCGTTTAGATGTATTCTTCCAGTTAAAATCAAAATATACTCCCCAATGTCTGCTTTTTTAAAGGATGTGTTCAGTATCATCACTTTACAACATCTATTTCCAAATTTTATGCCATTTACACCAGTGGATGTTTTCATTTTCTATGTGTTCTTCAACAGGAAGCACTTGGGAAGCTTGTCTGCCCTGGTTGAATCCATTTGCCTCTCACACAGAGACATTTTTAGACAGCTGAGATTTCCCAGTGGCATTTCAAACCTCATTCTCTCAATGTTTGATTCCTGTGCAGACAGAGACAAGCGGTAGTGACAAGAATAGATGCCCTCCAGTCCCTTAATATGAGATCAATAAAGTTCCACTCCTTTAAAAGAAAAAAATATATATACCCTGTGTGGAATGCCCCTGAAAACAGTGTGTGAGCTGGGCAAAAAGGTGAGTTAAGGAAAAGATCTCCAGATGAGTTACAATGACTGTTTTGAGGCCAACAAAGTCAACCACAATTATTCTAATCTACAGCAAATTAATTTTAGGCACATTTTATACTATCTATCTGGACTGCATGAAGAAATTTATGGTTGAAATTATCTAGTATCTGTTTGAATATCATTTTAGGCATGTTGAGGTTTTTTTTATTTTTCTAAAGAAATAATTTTTAGTACTAAGAGCTACCTTTTCAACAATAGGCTTCAGTCACTGCATCATAATCCCAAAAAAAGGTATAAATCAAAGTCGAGTAATATCAACAAGATGAAGCAGCTGAAAAGAAAATTTATGGACTTCATGGAGGCAGGTGTTTCCCCCTTATACATGACACTTTTCTCATTGTGTATATTTACACATCCATCCACACTCTAGCTGGTTCCAAAAGAGATATCTGTGATCAATGTAACAGGCTATTTCCAGTTTAAGACAGATGCTAATACTTGGAAATAATTATTTTTGGGAGAAGAAGAAGAAATACACNGAAGAATGCAAGGTCTGACTGTTCTGGCATGAGGAAGAGAAACAAACAAGAAACTTACTGCGAGCCTAGAACTTGAAGAGGTAAAAGCCTCCTTTTCCAGAACCATCCATTGTGTTTTGCTTTCTGAACAGTGCAATCCTTCCCACTGCAAAGAAAAAGAGGAAAGAAAAAAGATAAGAAAAGAGGAGGAGAAGGAGGGTAAGGGAGAGGAGGAGGGGAGAGGGAGAAAGAATAAAAATGTATAAGAATAAGAGAGAAGGGAGAAGAAGGAGAAGGAGGAGAAGGAGGAGGAGAAGAAGAAGAAGAAGAAGAAGAAGAAGAAGAAGAAGAAGAAGAAGAAGAAGAAGAAGAAGAAGAAGAAGAAGAAGAAGAAGAAGAAGAAGAAGAAGAAAGGCTTATAAGGTAGTATATATGGTATATATGGCTGTGAACTGCTGTGTGGATTATAGGAACCAAACTAAAGTCCTCTACAAGAGGAAAAAATGTTCATAATCACTGAGTCATCTCTCCAGACACATGACCATGTGCATGAATAATGACACTAGTACTAGCTGTTATATCTGAATAGAAAAAAGACTCTGTTAGACTCCTTACTCCTCATACATATTCTCATCTAATTACCTTGTGTGATTATACAGGAAGACCTATTTGATTTTCCATCTTATGGATAAGAAAGATAAGGCTGAAGGTCTGGTCCATATTCTGAATGCAAGTATGATTGACTCAGAAAGTCATGATGCATGGCTTTTATAAACAAAATACAAGTCTTGTTTTATAAAGAGGATTCACACGAACTTTTTGGACCTCTGACCACTTTTGAACCCTGTAGACCTTTATAGAAAAAGTAATCTTACTGCTCTATAGGGATGTGTGTGTGTGTGTGTGTGTGTGTGTGTGTGTGTGTGTGTGTGTGTGTGTTAAACTGGAAAATCGAATTTTACTTTTCAGAAACCTTTGTGTTAGTACTCACCCCTCACGTAAAATTGGGGTATTTTAAAATGCACTTGAGAACCGAGAGCAGAAACTCCATGAGATAAGAGCATACCAGAGGCCAGACAGGCCAAGAAGGAATTTTCCAGGTCATTGGTTCTGCTAAGAACTGCCTTGACAAATCACATTCCATGCAGCCTCTCAGTGCTGAGCCAACATCTATGGAGATCAAAGCTGTGCTCAAAATGGCTAATTCATGCACTAAACCCAAATGTCAAGATTTGTTTATCACATATTCCTTATTTAAAATAATAACTAGCTAGCAGGAAGACACACTGGAAGAAAAATGATGGAACAGATTATCTGTCTAGATTTAAATTTACATGTTTTTATTTAGTACTGTGAGTAGCAACCAAACAATAAAAGTGATAGCATAGTAAGAGCTTGTCTGGAAGAAGAGTAAAGGTCTATTGCCCAAAGTCTTCAGGGAGAGGCATTGAAGAAATGAATGAAGTTGATAAACTGTCTAATGTTTTATATGCAGGGATTCCTAATGGATTGCTTCTCTGGGCTTTCCTTACTACATCGACTATGAATATATTATTGAATGAATAAATCAGTAGTTTAATGACATAAAGGCTTTCAATGTCTCAACCCAATTGTTCATTCTTAATATCACTATTCATCTTCTCCACCTTCATTTTCCTCCTTCTAATGTTGAATGGAGGATACACTGTGACTGTAACGATGATAACTCCACCACCACCACTGCTTATTCAGCCTTAGTGTCTGAGGGTAGATTCCCAGCAAGTAGCCTCATAGACTTCAAAGCAAAGTCTCAGCTCTCTTTGTCTCTTAGTTACAGGGCTGGAGCAGGGTGGACAGATACTAGACTGCTCATAATATGCTGCTTTCCATAGCCACAGCAACATTCTTTCTATATCATATAGTTTTAAGCAAATGCAAGAAGTGTTTACAGAGCCCAAGTACAAGAGTGGGAATTGGAGAGCTGTCTTCTCAATTTTTGCTCAGATAAGGAAAGGAGAGGGAGAGGGAGCAAATGACACATATAATGAAATAAATTCACTGCTGGCCTCTCTTGTGTGCATCATGGACCAATACCTGGGCTAATGTGAAATTATCTCACAAGTTCTGTGCTTGATAATTCTGGGACTTCCACATCCCTCCCATAACCATGACTTCCAAAATTCACTGGACATACAAAACTGAAGTTTTTTGTGATGGTATTTAGCTGCAATTTTTTTTGATTTTTCTTAAGACCTGTAATCTCAATGAGAAAAATTTGAATCATATAAACTCTCAGTTAAGCCAATGTGTTACTAGACAAATATGATGTAACTATGCTCTGGACATCATAGCAGAAAAGAACGTATGTTACCAAGACAAAGGTACCATAAATGATAACTAAGCAATAGAGGGTCAGTCTTCTCAAAGTAAGTTTCAACAACATTAGAAAGAAAATATTGTTTAAAATGGCTACCTATATATAATCTTATGCTCCAATAATATCTTTTATTCCTGTCGTGAAATCACATAGAAAGTCTTTGATACTCTGGGCTTTATTTCCACTGATGAAGGATTTTCTTAAGAACAAAGTACTGACCAGATGTACTTTAGAAAATAGGAAAGACTGTGATGTGGAAACTCACAGAGTAATTCTGGCATCCTGCATTGGTTCAAAAAGCTGAACATCTCAGATCCCCAAAGTGATATCTACACTCCTTAACTATCCATTAAACCTATTACAATACATGCATGTGCAAGAATTAGTACATATTCATAGACCAACCATTTCTAGTTCATGCTTTATTTTTTAATTTTAAATTTTATTTCTAATGATGACTTCTGACAGTTTACCTTACACTATTATCAGTAAAGCTATGCAATAAAGAAAATATGAAGACATTTTTTTGTGTTGTATATAATATACCTATCATTTTTAAAATTGGATAATTTTCAGATTGTAGTCACAACAAGGTAATTAGTACTTATGGAAATTTAACACACACTTGGGTCATCTGTGAAGACAAAATCCTAATTGAATATTACCTCCATAGGATGGAGCTGAAGGCAAGTCAGTAAGGCATGTATTTTCTTGACTGATAGATGATGATATGGAGAACTTGTTCACTATGAGCTGTGTCATTCTTGGGCTGTGGTCCTGGGTGATACATGATGGCTATTCAACCTATTATTTTATTATAGAAGCACTCTCTCAAACTCTACCCTTTATTTTCAGGTGAAATAAAATTATTTGAGTGGTAACATTCCTAATCTGATTCCTTCTAAGGCTATAACCTGGAGTGATGGGGGGGGGGGGAAACTAGTACATTGAAGNATATCAGATAGCACCTGAGCCTGATAGCAGAGATTTCATTGTTCTTTTCTGAGCCACGTACCAGACATTCTAATCACTGTATTAGAAAGTCATGTTGTTTTATAACTTTCCTCTATCTGTTACTATTAAAAGTTCATAATATTGTCATTATACTAGAACACAGAATTTGGGGCTGTGTGGACCTCTCTGTTCCTGGTCCATGGCCACTTTTACTTGTCTTCAGATAAAATTCCCTTTCCCCTTTCTTGGGAGAGTTGTATTTTTGTGTCAACATGGCAGTTACAGCAGCCTAGAAGCTGGGTACAAAAAAAAAACCCAAAAATTGTTGGCTAAATTATTGTGAATATTAGTTTCACACTGAGTCAATATCCTAAATTCTTGTTGTATTTTGACTGAGGTTCTCTGAGAATAGAGAGTATTCCTGGGAGGATAGTAAACATTTTCTGGACTCAGGCTTTTGTGGGAGTAAATTCATTAAATTGTGTTTTCCTACTCATCAGAAAGAATAAATGCAGTTGCTTTTAGTGCCTCTTAAGTAAGGGAAAATGACTTTAAAAGTTTATTGATTGGCAACCACTCTGAATCAGCTGAGGGAAAGAGTGGGCAGAGAGCCCTTTGTCTGCTGGATTACACCACTTTTGCTTCAGCTGCTCAGCCTGTAGTCACATCGCTGTAGGGGAGGCAAGGCCAGAGAAAGGATTACAGAACGGATTCCGTAGCATGAAGCATGATAATGATGCCTTCCTAGCCTTTCCCCCCCCCCCCCCGAGAACCCACAGAAAGCATCAGCCCTGGAGAAACACCCAATAATACAGAGAGAATCTAGAAAATAGTAGCAAAGAGAAGTAATGATAGATGAGGGAAAGGCACAGAAGTGGTAAAGATGGGGGTCCCAAGCTCATTGCAGCCTCAACAATAAAAAAGTCAAGCTAATAACTTAAAAGCCAGGTGAGGAGATTAAATGCATAGCCTTAACCGGAAGCATCTCTCTTTTTCCAAACAGATTTAAGGAGTGGTAGAAAGCGTTCATGATGGATCCTGAAGAAACAAAGGCAGTTATCAAAACATTAGTGGTAGAGAACCCTTGGGCCTCAGAAATGCTAGTAAGAAGAGACTGCGTGTAAAAATTATGAGTGGAACCTTAAATACAAACATAGCAATAAAGTGTAAGGAAGGAAATATGAAAATGCCGAAGGGAAGCTTTAAGAAACAAACAAACAAACCAACCAACAAGACAAACATTTAGGTGCAGCAGACCTAGTGACATATAAAAACTACTGAAGTTCTGACTTTCTTTTCAGAATGAGCTTTGAAATCTTGCACAGGACTAGGGCTAGATACAGACAATTAAAAAAAAAAAAAACTCAGTGTAAGAAAGAGCTGAAGAAAACCTAAGTAGAAATAGCCACAAGATGAAAGAGAAAATAGTTCTATAGACAAATGCAAAGTGAACGACCTGAAGGCTGACCCCAGCGGTTAAAGGTTAACGCATAAGCTTCTGAAATAAGACGTGCACCACCCATGAGACCCAAGTAGTCTACTTACAGAATACAATCGAAGGCATGTCTCAGAAAGTTCCCTTGTGTTCTCTACAGTCATAAATCCTACATGTCCAACACCAAGCAAACGGTAAATGAATGGACATTTTCTAATATCTAAACATGTGATCTATATACCCGAAGAGTAATAAGGAAAAATATCATTCTAGTTATATATTTGACGTTCAATACATGCATATTTAAAACAGAATCTCATTGTGAGGAAAAAGTCCTGATCTCAGAAACACTTTGGAGCTTGAGAAATGGCTGGGTGATTAAGAGCGGATATTCTCACAGAAGACCTAGATTTGATCCCCATCTCTGACATGGCATCTCACAAACATCTGCATCTCTAGTTCCAGACCTAACATCTTCCTCTGGCCTCTGAGAGCAGCAGGCATGGATTTGGTTCACATGTAGAAATGAAGGCAAAACATAAAATAAATACATCTAAAGGAAATGAAAACAAATAATTCCCAAATTGCACAAAGCTGAAATTAGTGCACATAGAAGGCAGGGTCACAGATTTTATTGTTGTTCTCCTTTCTCCCTTCCTTATGTTAATATCTGTATATGTTTTAGGAAGGAATAACCAAACAGCAGACCAGGCCGAGGGGGTTCCATGTGGAGAGGTTTATTGAGCGGGTGGGGGAGGGAGCAGAGAAGAGGAGAAAGACACAGAGGGGGGAGAGAAGAGAGGAGAGAGCGAGGAGGGGGTGTCTTCCTAATTTATAGGGAGAATGATGTCACACCATTGAGGGTGGAGACTGAGCCAGGTGGGCTGTGGGATAGAAGGTGGTTGTCCTGGCAACGCAGGTCGAGGGTCACACAGTTAATTGCGGCTTGATGCTAACACCTTAGATTTCTTGTCTTCTAATTGTTTTAACTTCACGTTTTCATTAGATGTCTTATGTCACTTTAAAATGCTGCTTAAATAGTTTCCTTAAACTCCTTCCTGAGATCATTCGACACAAAGAGTATCTTAACTGTGGTTCATTCTGCATGCGTTTGCCAGCTATAGCAAGTTCACAGTACCTACTATTCCCACTTGAAACAAGCTGCTGATCCAAAGAATACATTTTAAAATTCACTACTGTAATTGCCAATTGTCTTAAGATGCTGAAGACCGTATCTATCCATGTTTCCAGTCAGTTTGCTATAAAGTGATTTACATGTCCCATAGTGCAGCGAAACTATATTCATAAAGCTATTGTTTAACCTTTCGTTAAGTATTTTATCCATATGAAAGTAGAGAGAAATCTGTTCTCTTCTTGGATGATAAATTAAAGACAATGTATTTTGTATTTTGGAATACTTTCAACAGGTCCATACTTTTCATAGAACTCAAGTGAATATTCATTTCATAGAATAGTTTTCTCCTTTCTCAGTTACATTTTCTTATGAAACAACTGAATTTTATTTTTAACCATGCTCTGGTGTATCTGTTTTATTCTTGAGATTTAAGTCAGTTTCTCAAACTATAAAAAGGATATGAGATACCAACAGGTTGCGAATAAACAGTTGCATGAATGATGAGGTAGGTACAGACATCACAGTCCTGGGGGCAGAGTGATACCTTTCTCACTTTGGCAAGACATGCACTCCCATTGTACAAGCTTTGCTCTGGATTGACTTTTCTGTTATTTTCTCTATTATGAATCTCATGTTATTGCTTCCAAGGTAGGTTTGAGAACTCTGTCTCCCAATACCTCTTTTTTTTTTTTTTTCTCTCCTCGTAACTCTGCAATTATCTACCCCAAGGTACAGGAAGCTGCTTAAGTTTCCTTCCTCCGATAATGAGTCTCTTGATAAATAGCAGTAAATACAGGTTATGTTCTTCCACCAGCACCAAATTGAGATTTAAGGACAAGTGTTTTAGGTCTGATATTTTTAATATTGTTTTACATGGTTGTAAGAATATCTCGATAGGTTCTTGAGAAACAAAAGCTTTCAGAGCGTGAGAACGCCTCAAGATCAAATGCAAGGCCCGCTAGCATCACAGTGAACTTTAATTAACATCTTGAAATTAAATCAAACAACAACAATTAAAAAAATGTTTATTTTTCCTTTGTTAGCATCACTCTGCTCAAGTTGCAAAAATGAGGATCCTGCGCTATTAAACACAGCAATCAGGTTGTCGCATTGATAAAGAAGAGATCCTTGACTCCTCTATCCTCCTGAGGTGCTCTGCTTTTTGATACAAGCTATTTATTAACTATGAAAGGAACAGATTCTAGTCATCTTGCTCCCACACTTGAAAATCACAAGCTTCTTTTGAATTCACTATAAATAGTACTATTTCTCTTATTTCTACTATTCTAGCCATGCTGCTGCCATGTATAATATTCAAGCAATGCACAGGGTCACTCAAAGAGTTCAAAAATAATAAAATAATTTGTAAGTTAGCAATTAAAACCACTAAACATATTAGGAAAAGAGAATAACATGATTGAAGAACAAACAAGTGCGTGATAACTTTAAGTGAAGCTACAAATGTGCACGCTCTGGATGACTTGGGCGATGTGATTATAACCTGAACAGAACACTGAGAATGTAAATGGCCAAATCGGTGGAGCATCAGAAACCTGTTTAAGAGAGAAGCTTTCATGCTCCATTTCTTTTAAACATTGAACCCCATGCTTGATGTTTGCTTATTTAATAAAGTCATTAGAGGTAATATTTTCAGAGTTGACACATTATCAATTCAAATTGGTAATTTAATATACAGATGAAACTTCTCAGATATTGATACGATTCAGAGTTGTGTAGGGAGCAAAGTAAAATCTGAATGGAACGCTTATGGAAAATATTATTTAAAGAGCTACTTATTAGGTTCTTTCTGGGTACATAGTTTTATTCAAGACCCCAGAGAGACAGATACATTACAAACATCATGGAGAAACAGTATACCCAAGGATCATCAGAGGGAGCTGCAACATGGGAAAGCGTGTGATGTCTTTGTCTCCCATTTTTTAAAGAAAACATTATCACATAGTTGGATCATAATTTGCCCACTAGTGAGGACCAAGCAGTCTGCAAGGGTCAGATGTCTGGTATAAACATTACCTCATGGAATCTTCATGACAGCCTTGAGGGGCATATTGTGGCCTTTAAGAAAGGAGCAGAGAACATGAGACTAAAAGTGTTAAAGCAACTGTCTCAAAACAACATTGTTATTGAGGAAGTGATCCAGGATTTGAAGGCAACAGTGCTTGATTTAAAAAAAAAAAAAAATCTATGTTCCCTGCAACACAGCAGGCTCTCACACAGCAGCCTTCCCTGTATTTTGTAGAATCCCTTATCTAGCTTCTTAGCAATTTCTCTTTTCTTAGTCAAAGATCACTTACTAAATATTTCAAATCTTATTTCCCTGAAGCACTAAGTAAATTTAGGTAGACTTCACACCGGGAGGCAGTTTCTACAGGCATTTGGACACCCTCAGGAAGCCATCAGTTAGAAGCTTAAAAACCCACTCACACATTGCCCACAAAATGAAGTGAAGAAGTTTGAACAGTTTTGCAGAGATATATAAAAGCAGCTACATCTAAATGTCTCAAAAAAACAGTGTTTCATGTGGACTGTTCCTCATATCTAGCCAGGCCACATACTGAAATGATGGTGTGATCATCGTTCACATCTGTACACTTATTGAGTAAACTCTGGAGGCATGAGTGCTGTCCACATCTGTACACTTACTTACTGAGTTCTGTACACTTACTGAGTTCTGTACACTTACTGAGTAACTTCTACACATCTGAGTAGTAGAACGTTATTAAAAACCCAGTGTGGGGTTTCTTCCCCTCATTTTACCATTTATGTTCTGGGATAAAAGACACACACAGCCTTCATATTTTTAAACAGCCTTGGGCAGCACAATAGCTGGGCAGCTGCCTACCCTCCATGCTGTTAGAATCTACTTTCCAATCCATAACCCCAAGTTAACATTTACTACTTGCTATCTTCCATCTGGACTGCTTTAACTCCAGTTGGGCAGGCAGCCCTCTGGGTCATGTTCTCTTGACCCTTCGCCCATAGTGGAGTTTCTTGCTCCTGCATGTTCTTCTATCCCATGGCAGCTCTCTAGTCTCCTCCCTCCTCATGGTCCTCTTCCCCCAAGACCACATAAGCTCAACCCCATCTATGTCTCTTCTGCTCAAACTATTGGCTGTTGGTATCTTTATTTAACAAACACAGTCCCTAGGACATTTAGCATTACAATAGACAGTAAAGACACAACCTCAACACTCTGAAGGCATGAACATTGTTCAAGTCTGGACACTTATTGAATACATTCTGAAGGTGTCCTTGTGCTTTGTAAGTAATCGCTCAATTATGCCAATCACCACTAGATGTTTCTGAATTGGTTTATCTGCAGCTTGTCGCCTTACATGTTGTATCTCCACAACATATCAACCTCCCTTTATTATCCCTACCTAGTTTAGACCAACTCATTTTTTTTAAGACTCAGATGATACTTTTTTAATGAAGCCTTGTCCTTTACCTTCAAATATATAGAATCTTACTTTTCCCTCTTATTCTTAGTAGAAGACAGTTTTGGTTTATGTCTTTAATGCCTTATAATTAAAGTGCATGATTCGTGATTTCAACAAACATTTAAAAAATATTTTTAAGTTCTACGTAAAAGTTACTGGTGAACCAACCAAAGAGCAAACATTGGCTGGACCTAGGGCCCCTGCACATATGCAGCAGATGTGCACCCTGTTCTTCATGGGGATTCCCCCACAACAACTGCAGTGTGAGCTGTCCCTGAATCTGTTGCCTGCCTGTGGATCCTGTTCCCCTAACTGGGACCCTTTGTCTGGCCTCAGTGGAACAAGATGTACCTAGTCCTGCAGTTACTTGATGTGCCATGGCAGATTGGTACCCAGGGGTCTTCAGTCTCCTCCAAGGAAAAGGGAAGAGGTATGGAGAGGGGGTTGGTGAAATGGGGGACTGGGAGGGTTGGATGACTGTGGTCAGGATATAAAATGAATAAATAAATTAATGGAAATATTTTAAAGTTACTGGTGAATTGTGACTCTATAGACACTAGAATTTTTCAGAGTTCTCAATTCAGATTTATAGTCTGATAAAGTCAGTTTCAAACATTGCCTAAGACTGAAATATCTTTGCTCTCTTAAATTATCTGGTTCCTTATTGAAAATACTACATAAACCAGAACATGGATTTCTTCTGGATAATTTAAAATTTGTTTGACTTTACTGGGTTAAATCATATATAATACTTTCAGTACAAAAAAAATCCATGTTTAGGTTAATTATAAGGAGAATACAGTATTTGTATCTTTGGGGTTTTCTTATTTGTTTTTATTTTTATTTTGTCTTGTTTGTTTTGATTTTTAACAGTGCATGAAAGCGAGGTTTCTTTTCTTCTCTTTTCTTTAGAGAATTAACATGGAATTGACCAAACAGAATTTCATGTTCATAAGCATAGATGAGGGCTCACTAGATCTTTAAGCAAATGCAACAGGACATTAAATAGATTTTGAATATATTATCGGTCAAATTAAATCCCAAGAAACTTTAAAGAAATTACACAGTGAAATTGCCAGAGGCAGTGTGCTCACAAGAGTAATGTCCATATATAACAGTTGACAACCCACAAAAAAAAAATGGTATACATTTCTCCATCCCAGAAGAGAAATATATTTCCCCACCTTTTCTTTCAAATAAAACCAATGAGCTCACAATGCCTATTTCAAAGTTGGTGTACATTCTGTATGGAGAAACCAGCTGATGCCTTGAGAATTTAGTATGTGCCATGCCACAATATTTTAAAGCCCAAAGTGAGTCGTTTTAAGTTTATAAAAAATTAGGCATTACAAAGAACGGAGCTAGAATAGCTCATGGCTAGTCTGCAGAGTGATTACTTAGGACAGTAGCCCAGGCTCAACCAAACAAGGGAATATACAATGGCCTTGCGAATAGGTGGGGTAACCATGAAAGAGTTAGAGAATACCGCTGGGACAGGTTTCTTCACTAGGCCCAAAGGAACAGCATAATCAGGCATTTACTAAGAACCCCTGGTGGTGGGTTTAACAATAGACTAGCATTACACCTGTCTCATTCCGTATAAAAAGTTTGATGCTCAGTTTGGCAAATTACACTCAAATTCAATACACTCTCTCGTGTCACATCTGTTTGTCACCCCCATTCCCACTGACTCTATGCCCATCTGTCTGAGACTCTGATTCACACGGAGTGAGGAGGGCCCACAGAGCCTCTGTCTGTGGCACATCAGTATAGAAAATAGTTTGCCTTGCGTTTTTATAGTGGCCCTTGCAATGAAGGGAACCGACGTTGTTCCATTTAATTTGTCAAAGAATTTAAATTGTCATTGCTTTGTAGATCTACTAAATCATACCTTTTTAATTCCATTTACTTTCAATATTTTTACTACAAAGTAAACTTAAATGATTGTATAAGCTCCATCAGTCTTTCTTCTGATATTTTAGCAAAAGTTACTAGAAGTTTGCAAATGCTGTATGTAAGTTCTTAAAAGGTTAAAAATAGCCGGGCGTGGTGGCGCACGCCTTTAATCCCAGCACTCAGGAGGCAGAGGCAGGTGGATTTCTGAGTTCAAGGCCAGCCTGGTCTACAGAGTGAGTTCCAGGACAGCCGGGGCTACATAGAGAAACCCTGTCTCGAAAAACCAAAAAAAAAAAAAAAAAAAAAAAAAAGGTTAAAAATAATTTGATAGTTCTATTGCCTTGTAAACTCTGATAGTTCTATGTTGGTGGTTGATTGGTTGGTTGGTTGGTTGGTTGATTGGTTGGTTAGTTAGTTGTTTTTTATGAAACTTTCGGCAATCTTTTAGGCAAGAGCAAAATTAGAAATTTGAAAATCTAGAAGCAGAGAGACCAAAAACTAAAGAGAAAAAAAAATAAACATATTCTATGCTCAAAGAATGCCTGTGGGAGTCTCTCTTCTAAGAGGTGCCAGTGCTGACTTTTGTTACAAGGTTTAACAGAATGAATGAAAGAACACTTTAGTCTGTGGAGCAGGCTAAACAACAACTGGAAATCATCAGAAATGGATGTGGAGATGCTAGCTTTTTATTCATAATCAGACTGAGTTCTTTGCTATGCATACTGGGACCTCTGTTCAAGCCATCTCAATAGAATTAAATCATGTACAAGCTGATCCTTGGTTCCTTTAGGACTGTAATCCACAGGTGCTGAAAGGTCACAAGTTAGTTCAACTTCCCAGAAACTATGTAATTCTCATGTACTTTAACTTATCTCCAGATTGCTTTACATCTGAAGTGGTACCTTACTATAGGCTTAAAAGCAATGAGCAAATCAGTCATTGAACCATTGCTACCAAGAGCAAAAGTAAGCCCCTCAACCTTATATGAGTTAATTTGATCACTTGTTACAAAAGACGACCACAATGCATGTTCTGTGCATGTGCGATGCTTTCTGCTTCCTTGGAACCATGAATGCATAATTATAGTCAATTGATACTACTTGAAAATTTCTAACCAGCCATCTTGCACTGAGCATTCCCCATATGCATCAGTCAATGTTTTAAACCAAAGTGTTGCATCAGATACCTTCATTTTATCAATCTGTGCCTATACTTTTATTCTTAAAATCATATTGTAAAACTTGAAACAGTAAAATTTGAGCGAATGGCAGAGTGAACACTTGAGGATCCTTTGTGACACTTACTATACACTTCATCATTTTGCCATATTGGTTCTTTACCTCTGTCTTGAAAGAATATGGTTTTGCCTGAACAACGTGTAAACTAAATTCAGCAGGAGCAACAATATTATTTCATCCCTAAATGTTTATTACCATGCATCTCAAAAATAAAAGAATTAGTCTATATAAGAATATTGTCATTGCCATTCAACGTCTGGATGTCCACATGTTCTTAATATATTTCAGATTTTTTTAAAGATTGGGTTCAATGAATGTCAAAATATTTCCTTTGATTGTTACACAATTGTAACCACTGTTAATTTAGAAGTCATATATCTGTGTTTATGAGATTCTCTCAATTTTTTTGCATAGAGATCCCATCATGTTACTTTGAAAAATAGATAAGACTTTTGCTTTTGCTTTTTTTCCTAAATTGCTTTCTCATGAATGGGTTCATGTTAAGCCTGTTTGAGAATAGCATAGATGTTATTCACTGGTGTTGTATAATATTAGAAAACAGAAGGTGTTAGGTTGTTACACTAATAGTAATTATCTATCAGTACTTGATTAAGTATCTGGCAGCCAGATTGTACTGTTAATAAAGGTTCATTTTCCCCTATAAAATTAAGTCAGAAATAGTTGGTTAAATAAATCAGTTGAGCTTGAATAAGTGTTATATTTTCTCTAATCATATTACTTATAAAGCTTTAGAGTTTTTTGAGGCAAACACGACTAATACAGTTACATTTCCAGTTGAATTTTTTAATTCAACTGTGTCTTTTAAATTTGGTCATAGAGCTCTGAAAAGATGGACTTTAATTTGTACCATCACATTTATTGTCACACATAGATCACTACTAGCTCATACATGTATCTATCAATATGTTTATGTAATATTTGCCATGATTCATTTGGGTGCTTCCCTTACGCAACTTGTTGCCTCCTTGAGGAGTCTTCCATTCCATTTGGACATGAATATGCTGATTTTTAACACTTCTTTGTTCTATGCCACATAAAAAATATAAACTCACTATGTATTTTATTTCCTTAGATTGGAAGTTAGCCAGGTCTCAAATAAGCTATAGTCCTTTAAGAAACCAAGATATGGTGAGTTAGATGTGTTCCTTAGTAATGATGTCATTGCTTTGTAATATATTCAATTGAGTTATGTGTATAGTCTTTGGACATATAAATGTGCAAATGAACACATGTGCATACACATGCCTATGTTGTTATAATATTCTTAGACATTCAGATCCATTCACTAGAATAATAACAGTTTAGATTCTTACAAGTCATGTGTGGCATAGCTTATTTACCTAGACAATTACCAATAAAGTGTAACCTAAAGATTTTACAATTGTGCCAGTCATACAAATGGGAGATGACGTCTCAGGATGGTTTTAATTTTTATTTCTCTTATTGGCAGTGAAGTTTTATGAGTACAGAGGAGGGAATATATTCATTCTACATTAGAAAAAATGCCAAATATCACTGATGTAATTATGTAATTGCCATTATTCAAGCATTAGAATTAAGAATAAATGAAAGCCTTTTAGGCTAGCATTCAAAATTCAGAATCTATAGAAAGAATTGATGAGAAATGCATCAATATTTTGTGAAATAAAAATTATGTAAACAAAAGGTCAAATAATAAACTGGAAAAAATCGTTTTAACCCATATCTCTAGCATGCAATCAAGAAAAGAACAGATCAATAATTTGATATAAAATTGTATGAAAATACTTAAAAATTAGCAGAAACAGAAAAACGGGTGGATCAGACATATGGACATTTTTCTTACCTCGAATCTATAGAATAACAGTTTTTTATGGGTCTTGGCAGAAAATATCCTTCTTAAAAATGAGCAGAAGAAGTTAAATGGAACACAAATCAAACCTCATGGCTAAATGATAAGTGACAACAGGACTTGAGGTAAAAATCAATGTCTATATGACTTTACGTCATGAGATTTTAACCTTTGGATATCAGAAGCAAACTGCTTGAAACAGTGGAGAATCTCAAAAAGTGAGCTAGAAAAGAAAGGGTTTTATAGTATAAAGTAATAAGTAAAAGTGAAAACATGTAAATAGCTTAATTAGAAAATGAAAGAGAAAAAAGTGGATTAATACGCCAAGATGATTGTTTTAATTTTTTAAATACAAATTGAGCAACAAGAATTAAATTTAAAATAAAGTGCATATCACCTAGTGAAAGATGGCAGGAACAGATACTGCATATTGCATATAAATATTGTCATAGTTTGAATGACTCCCATAGGTTCATATAATTGAATGCTTACTCACCAGGGAATGGAACTTTTTAATTGGATTAGAAAGATTAGGGAACTAAAGTCATAGCCTTGTTGCAGAAATTGAGTTACTGGGATGGGGTTTGAGGTTTCAAAAACTCATAGCAAAACCAGAGGAAGTTTCTCTCTGTCTATCTCTGTCTCTCCTTCTGTGACTCTGTCTCTTTCTGTCTCTTTCTGTCTCTGTCTCTCTGTCTATCTCTTCTCACCCACCCCACCATAGAAAAGGATTTGGAACACTCATCTACTGCTCCAGGACCACATCAGTATGCTACCATGCCATGCTCCTGCCATGCTCCTGCCATGCTCATAATGAACTAACCTCTGAAACAATAAGCAAGCCCCAGTTAACTTATTTATTTTTTAGGAGTTGTCTTGTTCATGGTGTCTCCTTGCAGCAATGGATCAGTGACTGAGTATGCAGAAGCCGAATTAGTCAACAATAACCAAAGACCAAGCAAGTTTGGTTGGAGGAAACAACAGCATTCCAACATTCTAAATAGCTTTGACATTGAAACCAATTAAAGTAAGCACAAATAGGCCAAAGATTTTTCAGGAATCATTAACGTTAATGAAGTAAATATAATGAAAAAATTATAAATAAATAAATAAATAAAATTATACACATGCAGATTTAAAAGTAAAAAAAAAAAGTCAAATGAATTACAAACTGATGATTCCCCCACCCCCTTTCATCATTGACAGGGTAAGTCACTGAGATTAAAAGAAGAGGAAGAAGGAGGGAGAGGAAGAGGAGGAAGAGGAAGAGGAGGAGGAGGAAGAGGAGGAGGAGGAGGAGGAAGAGGAGGAGGAGGAAGAGGAAGAGGAAGAGGAAGAAGGCGGTGGGTGGTAGTGGTAGTAGTAGTGGCGATGATGATGATCATGATCATGATTATGATCATGGCTAAATATGTCTAAACTCTGGAGTAAAGTATCCAGTACATCAGATACTCTAGATGCTATGGTATGGAAATTGAATTTTCCTGAAATAAATGCTATGTTCTTAATGATTTATGATAAGATGAAATCAGCAAACTGTATCTACTGCCATACAAATTTGTAATGGGAAGAGATTCCTGAGTGAAGCCTGGGCATTCCAGTCTCTTTAGTTTCATTAACTCAACAAGGAGTTAAATGGAACTCACACTGATAAACTCTGATCATTTAATTGCAATATAAAACCTGAGTCTCTGAGAGGTAGCCTTAAATATATCATTCTCTTCATCTTTGAAGACAAAACTTTAACTTTATCTCATGAAATTTCACAAGTCTCTTCCCAAAGCCTTTAATTTCAAGCATCATGCTTCAGAACAGGCTGTGTGTGATGGCTAACTCGCCTATGCAGGTGTAATCATGACCACTCGGTGTAATCATGACCACTCAGTTGATCATGAAATAGATTTTCCGAAGTGTTGAGTGGACCCAATTTAATCACACATGTTGCTGTAGTTGTGAAAGGGAAGAGAGGAAATTCAGAGACCACCATACCTTCAGAAAGACAGGACTCTCTACTCTTAAACTGTTATAAAAGATAGATTCAACAAAGTAGAAAGGAAGAAATGCAGCTGCTTCTAGGAGTGGAGTCTGGCCATTTCTGACCACCTCATGTGAGTTGAGACAACTGTACTGCCATCCTAGGGAACTGGATTTTTTAGAACAGTCTGAATATGTTCAGAAACAATTCCCCCTAAAGCTTTCAGACTGATACCTCAGCTCTGGCCTTCTAAACTCTAAGCTGAACCTGCTAACTTGATCAGTTTTGCCTCAAGACACAACACGTGTAGTTATTTGGTTAGGTGAGCACCAAAAAGTCTTAGGTGGTATTCTACAGGACATGAACGCTATAGAAAGGCCACTACATCTTAACATTGTTTCCAAAATTCCCAAGCTGACAGATTATGATTCCCTCTGTCCCTGGCCTTGGAAATTCCATATTCAAACCTTTATATTTATAAGGAGTAGTGCAATACTTGCTAGTTTAGGCCTTTCCAACTTGCCAGCTCGTGTTATTCCAATAGATGCCACTTGACGCCTTCTTCTGAGACATTATTAGGTACTCTGCATATCTGGAAGTGCCCCTGCAAAGACCTCATTTAAAGTGTAGTATTTAGTACTCTAGTACCTGGCTGCTACTGCTGGCATCTACATTTTGTTACCATTTATTGCCCCTGCAATAAGTACTATTACTCTTCTGATACCCTTCCAAGCAAGGCTGTCCTCTTGCTGAGCCCTTTTCCTGACTTCTCAAGTAATACATGAAACACAAATAAAATTCAAGCCACCCTCCTTACATTTCTGGGCCTGCAATCTGCATTATTTAGCTCAGGTGGCCAAAACAAAATACCAGAGACTGAATGGCTTAAACAACAGAGATTTAGTATCTAGAAGTCCAGGATGAGGGTGTCAGGGCGGGCTAGCCTCATTTAGAGGGCTGCCTTATTTGCTGTGCCTTTGTGTGGCAGAGAGAAAAATCAAGCTCCCAGCTACCTCTTCTTTTGAAGGCATTAACCCCATGGGAACCTTATAGTGATAATAGAGTCCTTATGAAGAGATTAATTACATCTTTAAAACCCATGTCAAATATGTTCACAGTGGGTGTTAAGATTTCAATATAGTAATTTGGCAGGTGGACACATTTTAGTTGATAACAGGCTTTATATGAGAAAATTGAATAATAACTATAGAAAAATGCCCTTTTAAGTTAAGGTTGATACATACTTTGAAATCCTAACTTTGATTCTGAGCTTAGACCACAAATCTATATGTCCACTTTTAGTATTGTGATGGCCTTATTACCTTGTAAAACTCCAGAATACGTATATATGCAGAATATATGCTGTGGCGACCTCTTCAGCTCTGCACCCACACTTTGGAAATGGCAACAGAAAATATTCAAACAAATGGCCTGGACCATGAGTCAAAATGCTGTCAAGGTAGAGACTTGAAATGTGTGGAATATTCACATGTCAGAGAAAGGTAATTCTTTTGATTTTTCTAATTGTTTAAAATGTAAAACTCACTTTTAGACTGTACTATTAAACAGCCTGGCATAAAGCCAGGCTTGTCCCTTAGACTGCCACCCATTACTGACAAAACCTCAAGAGAGCAGCTTCGAAAGGATCAAAAGCTTGGCTGCTCTTTCCCCTCTCACTCACCTGCAGCCTTTGCTGAAGCCTTACCTAAATATTCCCCATGAGCCTCAATCTACTGAGCATTGCTACAATTGCAACAGCATTGTAACATCTTGATGATACTATAGTCATATGAGTATTTTTTCCCCCTGGGCACTATTTTGGAGAATTAGTGTCTATATTTATTAATGATGAGATTTCAGAGAGCTTCAGTTCATTGGTAGTACTCTTGTTTAGCATGTACAAAGTTCTGAGTCCTATCACTATCACTGTCCAAAAACAAACAAATAAACAAATAAACCAGCAACAGCAACAACAAAAACAAATTCACAGTTTCCTCACTCCAGTGGTATGTCCTTAAAGCCTTTTGCCTGGTCATCAGCAAACAGTTTCTTCCTTCTGCCCTCATGCTAAACGAGATTGTATCTCTTGCTTTTCTTTTCTTTTCTTTTCTTTTCTTTTCTTTTCTTTTCTTTTCTTTTCTTTTCTTTTTCTTTTCTTTTCTTTTCTTTTCTTTTTTCTCTGTATAGCAGCCCTGGCTGTCCTGGAACTTGCTTTTCTACAGAATGGTTTATCCAGGAGTCACAGAGATACACAATTCAGATTGGCTCAGTATAGACTCCCAACTGTGTTCCATATGCTACCTCACTTTATTCTTTTCTGTTGTAATAGTTTTGTATTAGTGTGTACATATCCCTAGGTGGAGTTGTGACGACCACTTGTTTTGAATGTAAAGAATTCCGTGTTCTATCCTTGAAAGTTGTGTCACAGAATGTGCACAAGACTTAGAGTAGAGCAATTTGTGATTCAGTTCAAATCTCTCTACTTTGAACCATGTAGTGTGATGTGCAAGTCATTTTTCCTCTTGACTTCCATGACTAAAACAGAAAAATAAAGTTTTCTCTATGCCTTGAGGGAGATAAGAGGAGCAAATAAAATAACATGTACTGGTACACTAGGAATTATACCAGCTATTAAGTAGCTGGGCTCACTACAATTGATGTTACTTATATAGTTTATTTGATAATTCGTTTTTTTAAAAGCCCTGCAAAGTTTGTTTGTTTCTATATCTAAGATGTTTATAGACTTTAGCACTAACTTTAATTTTATATATATATTGGGCTGAAAGGAAGCCTAAACAGGTAAAGGTACTTGCTACCATCCTGGTAATGTGAGTGTGATAGCTGGGAGTTACATAACTACATAGCAGAAGGAGAAAGGCTCCCAGAAGCTGGCCTCTGAACACTAATGACATCTATATGGATATAAACACATGTATGCACACAAACACACATACACACATACACAGAGAGGGAGAAAGAGAGAAGGAAAGAGAGGGAGGGGAGGCAGGGAGGAAAAGGGAGATGGAAAGTGAAAATAATTAAATATATTAATTAACAAATATACAAATAAAAATATCTTTGGAGCTCCTACTAATATTCTTAAAATGTTCAACCTTCATATATTTCTAAAGTTAATAAGAAATGTGTGTACTTTAGGATAGCTTGGATCTGAGAGATCCAAGGTTATCTCTTTGGAATCTAGTCCTCCAATTCAGCAAACTAAATCTCCTATCACAGTTCTTATCCCATGTGAATGTCCACATGGAGGGATATTCTCAAAAAACATTTAATCACAGTGCAAATCCTAAGACAAGTTATTAATGAGTGATTATTCTTCACAAAGAAGCTTGTTATAATCAAAACTATTATGTATAGCTGGAAAAATATCTGCTTGTTGTTTCTACTTGGAAAAATGATTTATGTAAAATGAAATTTGTTCTCCACTTTCTTAGTTTTGAGTGTGTGTTTGTACGATATAAAACTACACGAAGTGACAAGGACAAAGCATCCAGCACAGTCCACCGACTTACCACACTGCAATGGCTTAACGTAGAGGCACAGTTATCTGTATTTCTAAGCCTGGGTATAGACACAGGCACATGCACATGCTCACCATGAAAGACACACTCACTGAAGAAGTGGTGTGGTTAAGAGCTAGCACCATTGAATTACAAGAAACCCTGAAACAGAAGGAAGTTAATCAACAAAACTAAGTGGAAAGCTGCAGAGGTGGTTCAGTGGTAGACTACTTCCCTATTATACTCAAAGCCCTAAATTCTATTCATAGCACTATGAAAAAAAGTGTGTGTGTGTGTGTGTGTGTGTGTGTGTGTGTGTGTGTGTTAGCTATACATTTTGTAAATATATGGGTTTGTGAATGGACAGCTATTTAGATGATTGTGAGAGAGATGATAGATGACAGATAGATGATAGAAAGATAGATGATAGATAGATAGATAGATAGATAGATAGATAGATAGATAGATAGATAGATAGACATGAAGTAAATGGGGACATGATGGGTAAACTGCTTACCCATCCTGGCTATGAAAATCAGCAGATAAATAGAGTGGTCTTACAGTTTGCAAACCCTAGATTTAGTCCTTTCTCCATCCATGAAATTCAGGTAGAACCAGGAGTAGATATTGGTCATATGTTCATGGAGTAAGCAATGCACACAGTAAGTAAAATGTACTAGGATGCATATGAGGAAAAGTGGAAAGGACCAATGAGACCATGAAAATAGAGTGTGAGTTTGCTCTGACTTCCTGTTTTATTCCTTAGTCTTCTGACCTCTAACCTCCATCTCTCTGATACTTACGAATTCTACATTGCAGCTGGCATTCCTAATATGGAAAGGAAATCTTTTCTAGGCAATTCCATAAAGTGCCTAAATCACATCTGCTACCTGCACATAACCTACTATGTTTATGTGGTGAGGCAAAATGCCACAGCCTTCCCAAACACCTACATACATGACGCTAAGTCTAATATGGTCTCTTGATGGGCTTTTCTCAGGAAACATGGGTGTTCCTAAAGATTTTATACATAGTGAACCTATAGAAACATCCACTGACAACGGAGTCTTTCCTCCTGTATAGAAAATCACTAAAGATCAGTTTTTAGAGAAAAAAAAATGCTATTACAGAAATGAGAAAAACAGAATCCTATAATGAAAACTACAAATTAGGTCAAGCCTATTTGTTCAAACAAAAAGATAGGATTTACCAAAACTCACAAACAAAAATATACTGAACACAATAAAATGTTTCTGTGATTTACAGAAAGAATTAAGATTTATAATAGAGGAAATAAATAGAAAAAATGATTTTAAAGTAATTCAAAGTATTTGTTTAGTGAGGTAGTAATAATGGTCAGAATTTGTTTCACTATTAAGTATCACTTCATTACACACTACTGTGCTATACTGGATTACCTAAGGAATGGTGATATTATTATTGTTAGTGCCTCTAAACAATAAACCTTGCATTCCATGCATTTTACAACAGAGTTCCAGAAAGATTTTAAAGTGTTTGTCTTCAAACACGTTCAGGAGGGAGAGGGATGGGAATCAAGGACAGATGAAGGGTAACTAACATGTCGGATTCTACTGACAATATAAAACATCACAAGAAATTATAAAATAGCATCTCTTCTCTTTTTATAACCAGCCATTGAAGACGGTAGCAGGACTCCGATTTGTATTTATGGAACAAGAAGAGAAGAAAGATAATCTAGACAAATGAGGGGAAGCTGACAATCAATCTAATGTTAATTCCTGGAACCAGAATTAAACAAAAATGGTGGCAGACGGGAAGAAGCAAGAAGGTGAACAACATGAGAGAGGAAACTGCTTGTCAGAAGGAGATGCTGTTCTCTACGTGGTTCTCATCGTCAGTTTTAATTTTCATGTGGCTAGTTGTTACAAAGATGAAACGTGGGAATAGCTGTACCCTCAAAATACATGAATCAAAAAGAGGCTGATAAAACCGTCAGATCTCATGTGCCATTAACTTTCCACCGAAATTACTTTACGCTGCTGCAGCCACCCACCTGAACACTCTACAAATGCACTATTTTTAGCATTTTCCTTTGGCTCATAGAGTGTTCTTGCTTTTGAATGTAGGTCTTGAGGAAGACACATGTGATGCATAATGCAAAGAGGAAAACAAAAGAAAACTAAACAAGGTTTTCACTTCTCCCAATATTCCACTCTAATGTGACTTGAAAGTAAACCATCTACCATGGGCTCAGGTATTTGAATACATGGACCTCAACTGGTCTACAAGATTGTGTATCACTACCTGCAGACCTTGAGCACTCGTAACCCAGTCCTATATGTAGCCCAGTCCCCCTACATAGCCCAGTACCCTGCTCCCCATTCATAACCTAGACCCCTACCCATCTGTTCATAACAATAGATTCAGCATGACCAGGCTGCTTCATGGTTCTATAGCTTTCCTTCCTAAACATAGTGTATTTCCTCAAACTGAAAACCCAAACAAACCATCCATCTTTTATGCTGCTTCTTGACTTATGGTTTATTAAAATAATATGGCAAGTAGATAGCCTGTTACTCAAGTTCTCCCAGCATACTTCTATACAGGAAACCTAATACTGAAACCTGGGCATAGCAAATAGAGTGGTGGGCCAAAATAGGACTGAATAAAATCGTCTTTTAGACATATAAACAGCCATCTCCTTAGATTGACTCATTGAGTCCTCTTAAGGGACTCCTAGAGCAGCAGCAGGGGTCTTGGGATCTCCTTCCCATAACTTGCCTGTCTTGCCTAATCTCAATAGAAGAGAATGTGCCTAGTCTTCCTGTAACTTGGTATGCCAAGGCTCATTGATTTCCATGTGAGGCTTCCCTCTTTTCTGAGGAGAAGGGGAAGTATGTAAATGGAGTTAGTGGGAGATAGGGACTAAGAGGAGAGGAGGGAGGAGAATTTACAATTGGGATGTAAAGTAATAACTTTATCAAAATAATAACTTAATAAAATGTAAAAAGAAGTTTAAAAATGTAAGACTGGTTATGGGAGGGGGGAGGGAAAGAGTCCACAATTGTCTCCCTGTAGCATGGCTAGGTTTAGAACCATCTAAGAACTTTAAAACTGAAACTGAAACCATGCTCAGGTTCAATCCGAAGTAATTAAACCAGAATCTCTAAGAACGGGAGCTGGCCTGCGTATTCCTTTAAACTTCCTAAGTAACTGAATTATGCAGTTAAAGGTGACCACTATTGTTCTACAAGATCAAGTACAGATAATTAATCTAATCCAGTTGCTTATTAAGTATAGTTTTCTAACAAAACATTTAATTGTTAGCTAATCAAGATGAAGGAAATAGAGAATTAACCTTGGACTTTGTATTGTGGCATATTTTGAGATCACAGCGAGGTGCTAATAATTGATGAGATGACAAACTGCAGAAGATAGAAAGCACAAAAGAGAATGGGGTATCCCCGAAGATGGTGGGAGGCAGAAAATGGGCACAGTCACAGCTCCTGGAGGTGGAGTCATGATATTGTTCATCCTTCTTTGAGTCCTCACAGTTAATATGATAACATAGCACAGAGCAGACGTACAGTAATCCCAGTGCTACTGAACCACTGGAATGCATTTATTTTTGTCTAGATTTGTCCAACAAATCTAGCACTTAAAGTGTTACCCTCCAGGAAGTCACTATCCCTTCAGTAGGCATGGCCACAGGAGGCCAAATAGAAGTCTGAGGGTAAATGAGGCTGACTATAACAATTTCTTACCTATTTGCTTTACATGTTCCTTTGAACTCATCTTAAAGGAGGACCAAGGGCTCTTGGGGAAGAACACGGATGAAGTGGTGATAGTAATAGGTACTTTATTCAGTGTGAAGCTAAGTGAGTTTTTCTCCAAACTTTGAACACCAAGTCTTGCAGAACAAAACATCCACTATTAACTGAGCCGCCATGCTCAAAGTAATTTTAAATTTTCGTCATGTTCTGTTGTTACTTAGGCTTGCTGTGCCCACTGTCCCCAGTGGTTTATCAGTATTCCTCATAACTACATCAATATGTCCCCTCAAAGGCCCATGGCAATGTTTGATTCCTTTTTCTATTTTTTAGTTTTCCTGGGGATGTGTCTGTGCAGTAAGCGGTGTTAGCACATGCCTGGCCCATCTCTGATACAAGCCTGTTCATCAAATTAACTGTTAACATCACCTCATGGCACGGCAAACACTGTGACATTTTCTGGGTATGTTGGAAATGCCGGCTGCATTGCCAGGCACTCTTATTCACCTTCCTGTTCTCTGCTGTGAGGCAATACTGACATTCTTCACACTGACTCCACGCAACTCCCCCACTGCTCTTCCATGGAAACCCCGTGGCTCGATCATGCTGTAGTGTTTCACTATCCGCAAATTGAGCCGAGAATCTTCTACCTGCAAACATTATGCCTTGCTGATTCTTATCTCATGCCTCTGCTACAAAAATCTAACCTAATAGATTTACTTCAAAGCCCTCACGTAATAAAACTTTTCCAATTGTGATTTGCTCATCTCTGAGCCTCTGTGTTGATTTGCAGTAACACTCCTGCTATTTCTCTGCGTATACTCTACATACATTTAACTATGTCATAGTTAGGATTTCCCAGTTGCATGCTTCATACAATTCAGTCATTAACAATAAGATATTTAACTGAGGACATTATAAATAAGACAAAATTTCAGGCATGGTGAGAAAAAAATGTTTAGCTTGTAATGTTTTGATTCTTCAATTCCTTCCTCTCCATTCTTTGCATGTTTGGGCTTCATCATTTTAGGTTAGCATTCAAAACTGATAATCTATAGAAAAGATTGATGAGGAGTACACTAAGGTTTTGTGAAATGAAAATCATGTAAGCACAATCCAAAATCAAATAATAAACTGGAGAGAAATAGTTGGAACACAAAAATCAAATAATAAAATGGAAAAAATAGTTTCAGCGCCCAAGAAATCAAACAATAAGCTGGAGAAAATAGTTTCTCTAGTATGGAAAGACCTTTTAAAAATCAAAACAGCAAAATAACCTGATATCAGTGTGAGTAAACACATTGCAAAAGTTTACAGAAAAAAAGATAGGCAGTTGCATCAAACATGTGGATATTTTCCTCACCTCTCCTCTGGAGAGAGCTGTCCATCATTTGTCTTCACAAGCAAACAATATTCCTCTTATCATGAGCAGAAGAGTCTGAAAGGAGCAGGGATCAGAAACCATTGTTAAATGATCTGTGCTAAAGGATCTGAGAGAAAATCAATGTCTGCATGACATTCATCGTGATATTTTAGCCTTTAGATACAAGAAGCAGACTTCTCCAATGGCAAATCTCCAGATCTCACCCAGAAAAGACAAGAGTTTATAATTAGAATAATAAGTAGAACTGCAAAAAAAAAAAAAAATGTAAATTAGCTTCCAACAGTGACTGTGTTTTCTTTTATGTGTGGTACAAACAGGATACCAGGTCCATAATAGTTGAAAAAAAGAACATTTTTTTTTTTCTTGTTCAATGAGAGTGTCACCCAAGAAACTCTTTACTAAAGATCTGAGCCAATCGTTGTAATACTGGAGTTAAATTTAAAGCAAGGGTCACAACTGGCAAATCAGACCCACAATTCAGTTTTGACACCATCCTTTTACATCCCCTCCCCCAGGCTGCTTCAAGTTTAGACATGATTGTTTGTGACAGATATTACATGGCTCCACAAGGCCTAAAATACTTACACTCGGGGCCCTTTGCAGAGAGTATTTGCCAACCCCTAGTTTAGACCAGTTTCAGTTTATACTTAAAATTGGGCCTAAGTTGGTCTCAAGGAATTTAGCTGCTGCATAGTAAGTGATGTATTTATCAGGAAAGAAAATGTTGTATTCTAGCAGGAACACTGGAGAGGATCCCTCAGGTCTCTAAACAAATCGTATGTATTTTCATGCTTTCAAATGCTTTGAATTAGATCAGATTATATTCAATTACTTAGTTGAATTGACCCATTCCATTACTTTCCACTTTCTTGCCTTTCCTTTGGGGAAGGCACATACAGATTATTCTAGACAAAAACTTGGACATAAAGCAATATTCCTCCAGCTGGATTCCTCTACTACTTTGCTGAAGGAAATTATGAAATGTGACATTTGATGTACAATCATCACCTCTATTTACGGGCAGCAGTCAAGTACAAACCCCTCAGCATGTTGTAGAAACCCTCAGAAAGGAAAAGAACATGTTTCATGAAAAAAAAAAAAAATAAGGCTGATATTGTTGCAATTACATTCTTTAAATTTTTCACAGTTTGTTCCCACTAACTTTTAAATACAGGTCAAACTTAGAAGTACTGTCTCCCTTTTCCACGGTCATATAGAAAATCCTATTTTCATGAAATAACCAAGACAGGTCTGCATATGTTTTCTTAGAAGATTTATTGGTTTGCTGAATGACATAATTATAACTATTTAAAATAAATATAAAACAGAAAGTACATGCAATTGTTTAATATTCAGAGTTCTTCCATGGGGGGGGGGGGATTATCTGAGTAGAATATTTGGAAAATAAGTGAGAGGTATATTCCTAATTTATTTTTCTTATGAAAATGTCAATTGTTTCATTATGTCAGTTTGTCAAATGCCTTACTTTTCGGTTACCATCTGATATATTTTAGCCTACTGTACTGTCCTTTTCCTACGATGATGTTGATCTTGAAAAAGAAGGTATATGTTATAAAAAGCAGAATAACAAAAAAATTACACTTTAATTGCCATGAAATTATAACATTGTATAGGAGAAAAGCTTGTGTTAGCAGGCCTTCATCCCATAATATCTGATGCTATGTCAAGAAGAAGAAGGAGGAGGAGGAG
>LR750748.1:0-87308 GCA_902729485.2 Mus minutoides
TCTTATTATTTGAAATTAGGAAATAATAAAATCTGATATAATTGGAGCAATGCACAGTCTTCAAATAGTCATTCACAATGACTACATAATACTTTTATAATGATGATTCTGGGTAGGCCAGGAAACGAAGAGCCATGGAGGAAATGGCAAAGCTGAGATAAGAGGTCAACTCTCCCATCCATGACAAACAGAGTCAAGGACAAGTCCCTTGACTTTCTATATTAACTTCTTCATCTGTGATATGAGAACAGTAGTACCATTTCCTGCTATGTTAATATAGTAGTTATATTGGAAGCTAGTTTATAGTAAGTGCTAGAAGGAGTTACTAATTTGTTTTAAGTAGGTAATAATGTTGAAACATGTGAAAATGGACAAGAAGACTAAAGCTTTTGCTTTAATGGATATTTTTAATTCATTGAAAGCTTTCTGATTTTGAGGTGATGATGGTAAAAGGTATTGCTGGATAAAACTGAAGGTTTAGCTTTATAACTAAAGATATCAGAATCATATTTTCATGAAATTTCTTTTGAAATCTGAGTTATTGAAATGTCACCAAATGAAAGGAATGAGGAAGAAAAACACAAATATTCTCAGTATTATTCTGCAAATCAAATCATATAACAGATGGTATGACCTGGAGAGGATACTTCCAAGAGAATGACATAAAACTCAGTCATCCACAAATTTAATGTGTAAGGGCATACTTTGTCTTTTATCTAAAGACAACTTATCTAAACTGAGCATGAAGCTGTAAATGCAAATGTCATGAACTATAAAGATCATCTGTCTATATCTCTATACTGGAGTTAGAATGAAGTTCATGATATGTAAGGACTGGCTTACTATAAGATTAAAGGTTCCACACAGTGGTGCTTTCCTTTTATGCTAAACCAAAATGATATGTTAATTACTAAGCTAATAAATTTAATCCTTAAAAACAAAAGGATTGTTAACCATAGAAGATGTTTAAAAGCTGATGAACCTACTTCCTGGGGATGTTAAGAAGCTAAAATAATCTTCACATCTCTGATATTCCAGCAGCTCTCAGGAGAGAAAATCATGGCCCATTACACTAACTGAATTCTAAATCTACAACAAAGTACCCACTCCAGTCATGACTTATTTATTCAGAAGAGATCCTTCTTAATACAGACTTACTGTGTTCATGTCCTAAGTAAGTCTAAAGATGTGTAGAAGTTGTCTTTGTCATAACCTCATGACCATTTACCTCTATTGAAGAGTCATCTGACTCCCTTGAGGGTGATTTTGAACTGAGATACAGCTCCTGAAAGGCAGAGGGCAGAGGTAGTGGTTCCATGGTTATCATAGATCTGGGAACTGGTATTCTACTGAGCACTGAACAACTATTTACTATCGTTTTGTCCTAGAAGAGTGGAACTCATCTCCTGTCTTCTCACGAGCATGTTCTATGTGCTTCCAATCAGTTTCTTTACATGGAGAGATAAGGTAGAAGGAATAAAGAGTGAATGAGAGGTGCATAAACTAATATCTCTAGTGCTCACAGTAAAGGGGAAGACTTTGTTATGCAACACTGAGGGAAAAGTGGTAATGAAAGGGGAAGAGAAGGCGTCTTAGTCTATTGTCACTTGAACAACCTACCTCCTTCTTCCATTGGTCTGTTAGTTAAGACATCATTACTATGAGCATCCACTTCTGTATTTGCCAGTGCTCTGGCATAGCCTCATATGAGACAGCTATATCAGGGTCCCTTCAGCAAACTCTTGCTGGCATATGCAATAGTGTCTGGGTTTGGAGGCTGATTATGAGATGGATTCCTAGCTGGGGTAGTCTCTGGATAGTCCATCTTTTCGTCTTAGCTCCAAACTTTGTCTCTGTAATTCCTTTCATGGGTATTTTGTTCCCTATTCTAAGGAGGAATGAACTATGCACACATTGGACTTCCTTCTTCTTGATTTATCTTGTGTTTTAAAAATTGTATCTTGGGTATTCTAAGATTCTGTGCTAATATCCACTCATCTATAAGATGGAACACAGGGCCCCCAATGGAGAAACTAGAGAAAGTACCCAAGGAGCTGAAGGGGTCTGCAACCCTATAAGAGGAACAACAATGACAACTAACCAGAACCCCCAGAGCTCGTGTCTCTAGCTGCATATGTAGCAGAAGATGGCCTAGTCGGCCATCATTGGGAAGAGAGGCCCCTTGGTATTGCAAACTTTATATGCCCCAATACAGGGGAACGCCAGGGCCAAAAAGTGGGAGTGGGTGGGTAGGGAAGCAGGGTGGGGGGAGCGTATAGGGAACTTTTGGCATAGCATTTGAAATGTAAATTAAGAAAATATCTAATTAAAAAAAAGACATCATTACTAAACCACTTCATAAGGCATGGCAGGAATGTCTGTACAATACCATCTCAGCCCTGCACATGCTAAGGAGAATTCTAATTCGGGGTAAAGTCTATTCTTGAGCATTTACATAGCATAGTATTTGAAAAGTAAAAAGTAAATAAATCTCACTTGCTACTATTAAGGTGGCAATTTTAGTGGCAACTATTAAACACAATCTTACTCTGAAATGGATTAAGGTAAAGAATTCAATATCACCATTTTTAAATATCCAATGTAATAATCGTATATTCAAAGACCAATATGCTAACTAGACTTATGTCAACTTGATACAACTAGAGTTTTCTGAAAAGAGGGGACCTCACTTGATCCAGCTATAAGGCATTTTTAAAATTGGTGATTGACGGAGGAGGGCCCAGCCACTATCCGTGATGATGCCACTTTTTGACTGGTGGTCCTGCACCCTATAAAGAAGCAGGTTGAGTAAGCCGTACTGAGCAAGCAGGCAAGCAGTATCCCTCCACATCTTCTGGATCAGTTCCTGCCTCTAGGTTCCTGCCCTGATTGAGTTGCCGTTCACCTTCTTTTGGATGATGAGCAGTGGTGTAGAAGTGTAAGGCAGATAAACCCTTTCCTCCCCAAGTTGCTTTGGATCATGGTGTTTCATTATATCAATAGTAACATTAACTAAGACAACCAAAAAAATGTTAAATCTAATTGAAATGGGGCTACTGAGAAGCAGGTCTGTCCCAAAAACTCTACAAGTTTTTTTTGGAATTTAAATGGGATCTTTTACAATTCAATCCGGTGATCTACCATGAGGGGACAGTCTGCCTTTATGTAACTTCTGGGAATAATCTAAGGACATTGATTGCTGCTCAAATATCTCATAAGGCTTTAGAACAATTTTCCAGGTGTTTTTAAAACAGGTGACATAGACAGAAACACTGAATCATGCATGAAGTAAGGAAAGAATAGTACACATATACAGAATGTGGGACAGTCTTCACCACAGCTATGCTGCGCTTCTTAATACCTAGTCAAAAGGAAAAACAGTCTGACAGGTTACTAGATTAGAATCTAAAGAGTCACAGCTCTGAAGAAATATGAGACCAATACAGTACAGGAATCTAGGCTGTATCCTGCTTTGAAAATGTGTTTATTAAAGACATCATGGGAATTTAAGATAATTATATATTAATAAGTAACATAATTATTAATTTTAGTAGCATGTTAATATGGTATTTATGCAAAATTTTTTTTCTTGAGGATTTGTGCTAGAATACCTAGCTGTAAATGTGATGATTCCTATAACTTTATTTAAACGATTTGGCAAAAATATTCTAGAGTATATTAAATTCTAATATATATAAATCAAACAATAAATTCATTTTATTTCTATATAAAAATATAGTATATGTAAAATATTGCATATCTTATATATTATTAGCATATTATTTTACAAATTCTTAGCTTTGTTGAAACTTGGCTAATGATTTTTAAAATATTTTTACAATAAACATGTTATTGTACAATTTTTATTTTTCTAATATTTGAAATTTTACATAATTATAAAGATGTTTTCAATGCCTCTGTTTTACTTGTATGTATGTCTGAATATCAGTGTGTACTGATGCTGGAATAGGCAAGAAAAGGGTATCAGAGTCCCTGGAATGGAAGTTACAGAGAGTAGTAAGCTGCCATGTGGCTTATATGGAATTGACCCATGCTTCTGGAAAAGCTGAAAGGCTCTTAACTGTTGTATCATCTCTTCAGCCCTGAATTATAAGCTTGTTTTTCTAATTAAGATAAATCTAGAAGAAAGTGGTAACCTCATAATATCAAACAGCAGTACTACTAGTCAGGAAAAATATAGGGCTTGAGCACCTACTGCTATCTATCAATTGTTTCTCCACAAAGTGCACATATTAAGTAAGAGCTTGTGCATCTACTGACTGGTTTTTAGACATTGAATTGGGGCCTCTGAAGGACAGAATCTCATAGTAATGGGTGCAGAAGCAGAGATTGTTCACTTCATAACAAGCTGAAAACAAAAGCAGGACAAGAATCCAGAACCAACGATAACCTTCACAGTATCAGTCTCTCTCTCTCTCTCTCTCTCTCTCTCTCTCTCTCTCTCTCTCTCTCTTAATTTTGCTTTTTCTATTTAACTTTGGTCTAGAACAAGCCCAAGTCATGAGCCAACCTTAATCATGAACCTTATAACAAACCTAAGGCTGGAGAGGTGGCTCAGCAAGCAAGGGCACCTACACTGAGCCTAACAGCCTGAATCTCTAACAGCCTTCATCTGATCCTGGAATCTACATTGTGGACAGAGAGAACCAGCTCCAGCAAATTATCTTGGTATCTCTAAACATGAGATGTAGCACACATGGCTACTTATAAACACACACACAAATACACAGGAGAACTAATAAATGTAATATTTCTAAAGGCTTTAAAAATGGATCCTGCATTTGCTTTATTCTAAATTCCTCTGTACCTTTGAGATGTTTTACATGTCTGTAAAGCCTGCCATCTGAGTTTCCTGCAAATTTTCCTCTGGATACAGGAAAGAGTTAACATGTTACAGGCAAGACTTCTAACAATACTGTCTGATTTCACAGAGGAAAAAGTCTGCATTATAAAGATTTAAATCATCAAACGTTTGGGTAATGTAATCTGCTACCTATTGAAAAAAGACATATGTACTTTAACCCAGAGATCCAGGGTCTACAAGCTCATCGTTTAGAAGCAAAGAGAACAAGAGTCTGGGAACAACCTATACCCAAAAGTAGGGGACTGACTGAATTACATTGTTATTTTTAAAATAAAGTAGCTCTTTTTTTTCTGTATCCACATGTTCCCTTTTATTTTTTTTAATTATATATTTTCTTTATTTACATTTCAAATGCTATTCCGAAAATTCCCTATACCGTCCCCCTGCCCTCCTCCCCTACCTGCCAACTTCCACTTCTTGGCCCTGACATTCCCCTGTACTGGGTCATATAAAGTTTGTAAGACCAAGGGACCTCTCTTCCCAGTGATGGCCGACTAGGCCATCTTCTGCTACATATGCATCTAGAAACACGAGCTCTGAGGGTACTGGTTTTAGTTCATATTGTTGTTCCATCTATAGGGTTGCAGACCCCTTCAGCTCCTTGGTTAATTTCTCTAGCTCCTCCATTGCGGACCCTGTGTTCCATCCTATAGATGACTATGAGCATCCCCTTCTGTATTTGCCAGGCACTGGCATAGCCTCACTCGAGATAGCTATATCAGGGTCCTTTCAGCAAAATCTTGCTGGCATATGCAATAGTGTCTGGGATTGGTGGCTGATTATGAGATGGATCCCCGGGTGGGGTAGTCTGTGGATGGTCCATCCTTTCATCTTAGCTTTAATCTTTGTCTCTGTAACTCCTTTCATGGATGCTTTGTTCTCTATTCTATCATATGCCAGCAAGATGGTGCTGAAAGGGCCCGGATATAGCGGTCTCGGGGAAAACATACCAATCCCTGGCAAACATGGAGGCGGAAGCTCATGGTCAGCTTTTAGATGGAACACAGGGTTCCCAAGGAAGAAGGAGCTAGAGAAAGTACCCAAGGAGCTAAAGGGGTCTTCAACCCTATAGGTGGAAGAATAACCATGAACTAACTAGTACCCCCTGGGCTCGTGTCTCTAGCTGCATATATAGANACTCCATTGTGTAAATGTACCACATTTTCTGTATCCATTCCTCTGTTGAGGGACATCTGGGTTCTTTCCAGCTTCTGGCAAAGTAGCTCTTTTTAAAGTCTTTTTTTTTAATTTTATGTGTATGCATGCTTTGTTGCATGCATGTATATATGTATGCATGTATGTATGCGTGTGTGTGTATATATGTACTACAAGTGTGTCTGATGCCTACAGAGCCACTAACATGCTGTGGTCCTCCTGACTCCTGACTTGTCCTAGTTTATACCTATAGGCCATATCTACCACTCATAAGGTGGGAAATAACTTCGAGAATGGGAACAGGAACATTAAAATTCTCAATGAATGTTAACAGCAAAGCATCCTGTCACTGAGTTCAGCCTCTGCCCTAAAGTAGCTCATGATAAGATGGGCAAGATGACAAACTTAAAATTCTCAAGCAAAGCAGCTAACGGTACTATTTCTAGATGACCATGGCTATTTCTAGTTCCCTGAATGTGGCATGGCCTGCAACAGCTTGAAGATCAACTGAGGACTGGTGACAAGTATGCCACTTAGACTACAGATATCACAGAGAACACATTTGAGAAAGGGTGGGGGTGATGTTTCTCTTTAGACAGGGCAGCAAGCTCATGATATGTTAAAGGGGAGAAATGAGCTTTCAAAATCTATATTACTTCAATAAAGTAATATAACAAGCGACATGAACTTTGGATTTGAATAAAAGGTTGGGATCTCTAGGACTGGAATAAGCATGTATAAAGGTCAGAAGAGCAATCAGGGAAGAATCTGCCAAATATGTACATTATATGTGAGAATAGCACACACTCGTGTGCACACACACATTCAGAATCTAATACCTTTCCCATTTGGGCTATCACTATCTTCAAAGCAAGCTATTAATTACTCCTTGATGCCTAAATTAAATAATCTGATCATTTGAATTCCCTTTTCTCCTCCACTATGGCTCAAATCCTTTCTTTTAGCTTAAATATCACACAAAATGATAACTCGATGCTCCAAACCACAGAAACTCAGAATGCATCCTTAGGTGGAACTAGCATCATCACAGTTGTAATTTGTTAAGGTTCATCCTGGAGAAGGCTGGGACCTAATCCTATATGCCTGATATCCTAAGTGAAGAGAAAGAGACACAATGGGAAGAGCTACCATGTGGTGGCAAGGGCATATTTGGAGCTGTGCAGCTGATACAAACCAGAGAATGCTAGAGACTACCTGAGAGAAAATGCTAGAATATTCTCCAGGAGTGGCGAAAAGGCAAGGAAGAGTGGCAGGAGCCTTAGATTCCTACTTCCAACCTCCAGAACTCTGCATAAGTTTCAGTCCCTTCAAGCCATTGAGGATGTTACCTGATTCAGCATTCCTAGGAAACCAGCCCACCTTGCTTCTTTTGAAGAATACAATCCTTTGACAGGCCAGCTGTGGTGGATTCTAATACACTTCAAATGCTTAGCTGTCTCCAAATGGAAACTGGATGTAAAGTCTTTATTTTACAAATGACAGATTTTAATAAGCCTTATTCTATTACAAAAATGTATGATTCACCACTCAAAGGTTATTGAGTTCTAGATTCAATGTTTATGTTAGTTACCTCTTTGTTTGGAGCCCCCACAGTGAAGTACCTTAAGCTACTTCAGTTTCTCACAAACCTAGAGAGAGAGAGAGAGAGAGAGAGAGAGACAGAGAGACAGAGAGACAGAGACAGAGACAGAGACAGAGAGACAGAGACTAGATAGGGCCATAACAACTTCCTTTTCTGGAAATAATCCACTCCTCTGAGACCTAGCTCATACTTTGGTACTCTCATTGATTCTTTCTCAAAGGTGGTCTGCCTCAGCCACAACCCAGTGAGACCAACCACCTCTTAACAGTTCTATAATGGCATTCTATTATGGACCAACCTTGGAGTACAAAGACTGTTACAGACTTTGAAGTCATCCATAAGTAGGGTTTTTTTTAAGATTTTTAGCATAATCTTGATCTAAAGCTATGTACTTTCTTATTCTTTGAAAATGTAATACTTGTATATAATATATTTCAATTATAACTATTTCCCTTCTTCTCCAACTTCCTCTAGACCCTACCCAACACATGTCTCCTAAATGCAGGTGTTACTTACTGAGTACATCCAGTGATGCCTATATGCACATAGGTATGGACAACATACCAAAGAGCAGATCTACAAAGAAAACTGACTCTCCTTCCCATAGTAGCCATCAGGATCCCTTTCCCCATCCATGCTTAACCATACACTGAGTTCAAGAGTGCCATAAATGCTTTACACTGAGAAGACAGCATTTCACAGAACTCCACCTCCCATCCTCTGTCTCTTACACTTTTTCCATCATTTTCTTTCAAGATGCTCACTGAGCTATATGGGAAGGAGGAGGTTGATAAAAAGATCAGTTTTGACCTTCTATACTAGCCACTGTCAACTCTCAAAAAAAAATTCTCTGACCAAGGTTGAGAATAGCACAGACCTATGAGTATAAATATGAATACTTAAAGGAAATTTGAATGGCCATCTAGCAAAACAACAGTATGTTCCTCCCCAGGGCCTCGGACTTCCCCACCCATGAACTTTTGACTAAGTTCATAGTACCAGGTGTAAATTTTCTCCAGTGAAGCAGATCTCAAATCTGTTGAGAAAGTAGTAGATTACTGCCATAATAATTATGCCACTATTGTACCAGTGGCTACATCTTATCTAGTAAGGTAGTATTGTAGTATGCAGGGCCCAGCACTAGACAACTGATGTTTATTCTCCTCCACCCACTAGCATATACTTCTGTGTAAGCAAGTCTGAAGGGAGATTCCAGACTGATTTCTCTTTGTCCTGTAGGCAAAGTGTTTTAGTGTCTTCAACAATAATGTCTTACCATTCATTGTGCAGGATAACCAAAACCATTGGCAATACCTTGTGTACTCTTAGGGCTCTCTGAGACAAGCTTCATCAGTAATTCATAAAAAGATATATCATGCCTGGCACTGAATTTTTCATTTAATAACTATGGGAAAACTATACTCTTAAACAGCACAATGTCAATTCTACAGTAAGTCAAGCTAATGTATATGTGTAATAAGGATTTTACTAAAAGCATTGGCAAAAGTACAGTGCATTTCCTGTCTAACAGCTTTTGTAAACATTCTTTGATTCCTGCTCAACGAAGGCCTTCAACTTCTATAATTCCATTCTTCATCTTTTCTGGAATGATTAAATATTCCAATGAATGTATTCCAAGAATATTTAAAATTGTCTTTTTCTTACTGTTCCATATAAATCATATGCCTTGCAAAAATGAGCTCCTAGTTGTAAAATTTACTTCCAACTCTTCTGTCTTGTCAGTCTTTCTCTGCTGGAGAAAGTCCAGATGGCCACAGGAAAGAGCCAGCCTTAGTGGGATCAAGGGTATGTAAGAAGACACATGACATGAGATTATAGGGAGAGCCTCATGAGTGTGTATACATATAATCACTAGAACCAGGGTTGAAGCCCAGGAGACTTGGTACATCAGTTACCACAGAAACATGAATGTACCCTGTGTCATCATATTGTTTTTATGCTTCATGTGTTTTCATGCTTACTTCTATATCATTATAGTCTCCTATTTGCTTAAACTTTCAAAGACTCTGGCTGTAGTATATGTAATGAAGAAAGATTAAAGAGAGGTGGCTCTACATGCTTTAGCCAAACTTCTAATAACTCTAGAGAAACATTTGATGGGAGTAGGAACAGTTACAAGGAAAGAACCCCAAGAGGAAGACAGAAAGACAAAGAAGCAGCTGCTTGCCTCGGCCCCTCTTCCTAGTAGCCTCCCAGGAGCAAATGCCTGAGAGGATCTGGATTTTTGTCTGAGTGAAGCTGCTCCTCTTTTACAGCTGATGCTGTATGATTCAGAAGTGACACATTTGATAAGAATTGATGAAAAACAGCAAAATCCTTATAGAGTCAAAAATTCAATTATTGAGGAAATTACAAGGGAAATGCATGCAAACTGACCACTTTGAATTCTTACCAATACTGCAGACATCTGGTTGAGTGTTTGTCTGAAACATCTGGGTTTCCTTTCTTCTTTCAAAGATGGTAGAACAATGTCTTTCTCAAACAACACTTCATGAGATGCAATCATCCTGGGTATCTTGCTCTGGGTTATATATAATACTGCTCATATGTCATGATGATCCAAGGTTACTCTTTATTCAGGTAAGACCAGTTGGCAGACAGGGATCTTAGGATTCTCCTCATCCCATTTCTTGAAAACTCTGCAGTCCTTTTTTGGGGGAAGTTGAATTCAGTCTTTCTGTTTCTATTCCATTGGTCTTAAAGCCTTTGATAGTATACGCTATGACAGTCACATGATCCTGATGCTCAGACAATTCCAATTTATAATGATTTGACTTAGAATCCCCCCCCCATTGTCTGAAAGCATAATACTAACTGTTGTCCCTTTTACTTTGAGTATTTAACAAATTATATACACATTCAGTACGTCTTATAAATAAGATTTTAAACTAGATGATCTTGCCCAACTATGGCTAAATGTTCTAGACACATTTCATGAAGAAAAAAAAAAAAAAACTTCAATTTTATTATTGCTGCTGTTACTTTGGGGACAGAGTCCCATGTAGTTCAGTTTGACTTGCTGTGTAGCTGAGGATAACCTTGAACTTCTGATTGATACCCATGGTTGCATTTGTAAGTGCTAGGGAATGAGTCCCCATTCCCTGTTAGAGTACTGTGACTTTAATCCAGGGTCTCCTGCATTCGAGACATGTTCTCTACTAAATGAGCTACATGTCTAGCTACAAATGCAGTTCTAATGTATGATAATTTCAAGTTACCATGGGTTTGTTGAGGTATGACCCCAATCTTAAGTGTAGGCATAGCTACAGTTTTCCCAACTAGGGTCAGGACTTTGTATTCCTTTTATAGCATTTCATATCACAAAATTAAACTTTCCTATTACATCGAGCACAGAACACCTGTACAAAGTGAAGTACATTGTTAGGATTAATTTTATGCATAGAAGAAAAGTGCTGAGATGCAAAGAAGAATGCGAAGTTAATGAGAAAAATTGGGTCAAGATTCTCATTAAGCGATTGTAGAATCTTATTAAATTCTTCAGCCTCCAACTGTCTGATTAGAAAGAGAGGAATCACACGCTACAGCTTGGAATGCTGCCCAATGCTACTCCCCTTGTGGCTGGAAGAGCATCCCTAGACACCATTAAAAGATTGTCAAGAGCTACAGAGAAGATCACAGGGATGCTGGAAGCAAAAATCACTTTGGGTGGAATCCTTACTCCAGAATCAATTGCCCCTGTGACTTTGGACAATTGGTTCAACCCAGTGGTTCAACTTCCTCCCGTTTACTATGGAAGACAGCACTACCCACCTGTTGGCCTGCTGTGAGTCCTGAGAGAGGTATTGTGTAGAAAGCAGTAAGAGGTAATAATGTATACCATGGCAGCTTTCCTTCTTCTCCAACAGTGCTATGGAAGCTCACTGCTCACCACCTAAATGGACCACTGGAGAGGATGGATGAAGACAGAATCAACAACTTCGCCAAAGAGCTCTACCCTGGCCTTCTGATGCCTAGGGTGATGCTACGAGTCTCTTACCAGCCTCCTGTTGGTGCACATGGCAGCAGAGATCCTGGCTGAGGTACCTACATAACCGTCCTGGATAACTAATCACCTCTCCTCTCTTCCCCAGGAGAGCCGGTGCCTCAACTGTCTGAGCAGAGGACAATCAAGCTCCATCATTAACTACATAGACAGATGTGGCCTACTGCCAAAGGTAGTAAGGGAAAAATTATGGTGCTGACCCAGTTCTTAAAAAAATAAACAAATAAAACAGAATCAAGTTTTAAAAAAATGGCAATCAAAGAAAAACAGTCTTCTACTTCCTGTTTTGAAAAGATGTACAAAATAGATTCTAATTTTTAAAACCCCCAGAAGAGTATGACGACATTTAAACCTCATGGAAGAAAAAGAAACAAAGAGCAAATGACAGAAATTACTGCTCAGCTCTTGCTCTCCCGTAAGTCCCACCTACTCTGGAATGTTTGGGACAACTCCTCCCTTGTTGAAAACTGCTGCCTTCCGGGAAATCCCATCACGCTGGGATTGTGATGAAAACTAGATTCATTATACAAACATGAACCACATAGCACCTCATTCCATTATTAATGATGTGTTATTTTATGAAATGTATTTTATGGGTCTCTTTCATGTTTGGCTAAATGTTATTTTTTGATGTATTCTCTCTTCCAGATTGTCTATTAAAATGTGTTTACAGAACTGCAGAAATTAGTTGTCTTCATCAATCAAATTGTGAGCTTAGCTTATAAATCATTTAGATATGCACCTTTTTGTTTCCCTATTCAGAAAATGATGTGGCACTCCCATTTAATGGAAGCATCTGTCTCTCCTTAAAGCAACTTCAATCTATTTTTTTATCTTATGGTTTCGGACGTCCACCCACGTGGCTTTGCTTTTTCTCTTGACAAAGTGAAAAACAGCACAGGGTTAACAAGGAGGACAACATCAGTGTAGACCCTTCAGAGAAGCAAAATATTTCTCATCTTTGTGTACATTTCTTGAAGGCAAGAGTAATTTTTTTCTTCGTTTCCATAGATACGGTAAGTGTGATTATTAATCAGAATGATAGGCCATGAATTGCAAAACCAGTTACATATCTTCATTTAATATTTCTAACATTTTCTTGTTTATAAGTGGGTCCCATCTTTGTTGGATTGAGCATGATTTTAATGATCTTTTCAGTTCAGATGCATTTCAGATGTGGGGGGGGGCATTCTTATTACACTTGACAAACATGATCACACAGACAAACCATGATTAAAGATGTTCCAGAGATAGCTGGAATACTGTGTCCCTGTTTCTGAAAGTAAAGACCAAGAAGGCTGAATTTTTATTATAATCACTCTAGGTATGTCTTTCACAGGCTCCTTCCACAAATTTGAGGGTAATTGTTTCAACCTATCATGTTTGGATAGAAAGTTTTTTTTTTTTTAACTTCAGATTTATGAGGGAGTGGGAGGGAAAAACCTTCAAATCTTCAAAACTGATGACAAATACTTCACTGACAACAGGAAGGAGTTAAGCAGGCAGAGGACAGACTGTCTAGGTCAGGAGAGGTGCACAAATCTGTCAGACAGCTCCTCAAGATAAAGCTGTGAATTGGTCTCCTACTACTGCTCTCCTCACTGTCTGCGAGATTGGCCTTCCTCTCTCCATGACTATGCTCATGAATCACATTCCTTGCTGCAAGTCTTAAGCTGTTTCCAAACTCACATTTACTTGCTTTCATTGTCTTCTTCCTCCTGCTCCTTTTCTCTGGTAGCACCTTTGTATCAACTGTTATATTAGACATGACATTGTTAATACCATAATTTTCCTACTATCCACATTTTAGAGCAGACAATTCTTGGTTATAGAATGTGATCTCCACATTGCTGAGTGTCCACATCCTACAATGGGCCCAGACCACTTGATGCTGGTTTCACTATCTATTCACAGATATTGTTAATAAAATATGACTCTAGACGTTGCCAAGTATCTCTGGTAGGCAAGATTAGTCACCAAGAGTTGAAAGGCACTGGCCTGTACTGTCACTTAAGTATTAATCTTAAACCAATCAGTAAATGTTTATTATTCATCAAGCATTGGACACATAGTAGCAAAGAAAGATAAGGTCTGTGCTCTCCTGTCCTATCTAATTATTACAAGTAATCTGTCCATTCTAATTTAACATATAAAATATCACCATGAATGGAAGAATAAAGCAAAACAGTGCTAGAATGTAACGTCCCTCCCCCACCAGCCTGCTTCAGGCTGGTGCATAGACCAGCCACGGGAAGCCACAGGCAGTGTGGCTTCCATTGTCTTGCTAAATCGCACCTGAGCTACTCTGGTGTCCTGCTGTCTGTCACTGTGCCTCTCCTAGGAAGACCAAGGGCCGAGACATTCCAGAGTGCCCTGGACCCTGGCTCTGCCCAGTTCACCTGCCTACAGCTGGAACATCCCACAGTGCTCCACCAAGCTTCCCGGCAAATTCCAGGCGCCTGAGCAGAACCAACTGGGGGGGGGGGGGGGGGGGGGGGGGGCCTTCCCCCTAAAACCTAAAGAGAACCAAAAAATAAAGTAGACGCTTTGATCGGAATGTGTGTGTTGACTTGGCATCCACTTTCTCTCCCCACCCTAGTTTCATTTCAGCCCCAGACCATCTTTCAGGAGACCCAGTCTGTAATGGGGGTCAACTGCAGGAGGTAGACCCCAACACTAGAATATATTGAAAGGGCACCTGACCCAGTTTGGAGGTGGGGACAGAGTTAAGCTATTCATACTGAAAGTGGTACTAAAAATATTAAAAATCACCATGAATAGAAGAATAAAGCAAAACAGTGCTAGAATGTAACGTCCCTCCCCCACCAGCCTGCTTCAGGCTGGTGCACAGACCAGCCATACACAGAAACTTTGGATCCACTGGGTAGCATCCTCATTGAATACTGCTAGAATTTAGAGATTCTGGCACAGTAGTGAAAAAGATGCTTGGTCAAGAATGAACAAGGCAAAGAGACCCCATGAACAAAAGCCTATAGGTGAGACTGCATATCAGCATCACTAGACCCTGAGAGCTGGGTCTAGGAGCTAGGCCACACAGTGTCTTGAGCTTCACATGAAGTAGTTTGGCTTTGTGTAGATAACAATAAGCTGTAGTCTTGTTGCTCAGAACAATGACCCCAGCTAAGCTTCTTTATCCTTATTTTATAACTTCTCATAAATGGCCTTGTGACTGAAGTCAGCCCTTGGGCACATCTTCCCAGGCTTTATTCCATCTTTTAGAGGAATAAGACATTTCAAGATCTAGCCATAACAGAGTAAAATTATATCTACTATTAAAACCAAAACCATGATAGATGTTTTTGTTACTGTGCCAGAATCTCTAAATTCTAGCAGTTTTCAATGAGGATGCTGCCCAGTGAACCCAAAGTTTCTGTGTATTACCAAAATGAATGACCAAAGCCATTCTTCAAGAAAAGAAAACTAATGTGCCATTTCCCAAAGGAACTAGGGACAAAATGGAAATGGGTGTCTAATTTAGGAAAAGTCTACTTACACTTTCGTTTTCTAGCCTTCTGTCTTATTAGAACTGCTTAATATTTTGTTAAGGACTTCTTTTTAGAAATCCATTACATAAGCACCAGTCTTGGCCTCTGTTGTAATTGCAAACATCAAGTCTGATGTTAGTTTAATGTATCACACAACTGGAGAAGAGAGCAAGACAGCCCAAGAGCAAAAACAACCTGAAGTGACTTTGAACAACATCGGAGTCACAGAGAAGAAGACACTCAAATGAATACTCAACATATTGCGAGGTTTGTTTTTTGTTTTTTGTTTTTTAACCGAGCAGCAACTGTGTTTTAACAGAATGTGTTTTTCACAGAATCAGTTTGGAATTTGAAGGATGAAAATTTGGTAGCACTGTTCAGCTATTAAATACCCTTATTCAGAGCAAAGCTTTGGAGAATGTGTCTATTTGCAAGTAAATAAGCTTGATTCATTTCCTCCTTCTCATCTGCTCACTACAGGATGACACAAGGGAAAAGGGCTCCCAAGAGAACAAAGCCAGAAATAAACATCTCTCTTCTACCCTGTAGAGATTTGTCTTTTCATCTGTAATAGTTCAGGCTCTTCTAACCTCTGACCTTGTGCATACTTCAAAACAGCCTCCTCCCGATGTCACAGGTAAACAGTTCCTGGAATTTTAAATTCCTACAAACTCTCTTTTAACTTGTTTTATGTTTGAGAATTTAGATGAACTCCCTACTAAAGGAAAAAAAAATATCTTTGACATTTTATGACTTCTTTCCAATTTTTCACGTGGGAATTAGAGTTAAGGATCAGTAGTGCCCTTACATATGACCCATGTGACTCTTCCCTGTATTTTATCTGAGATTTAAAAATTAAAATTTAAAAATTATTCCAGCTTTCTTAGTGATTATTTCTCAAAGTTAAATTAAGACTATAAAACACAGTAGAAGAAGACTGGCATTTATTTGTTCATAACTACCTTGGTCACTGTCCTATGGCTATGAAGAGACACCATGACCAAAGTAACTCAGATGAAAGGAAGCATTCGACTGGAGGCTTGCTTACAGTTTTGGAAGATTAGTCCATGATCAGCATGGCAATAAGCAGACATGCATGGTGCTGGAGTAGTAGCTGAGAGATACCTTTATAACCTTATCCACAGGCAGCAGACAGAGAGATACTGGCCCTCACTTGGGCTTTTGAGGTCAAAGCCCATCCCCAGACACACACCTACTCCAACAAGGCCACAAGTCCTAATCCTTCCACTAACTGGGGACCAAGCATTCAAACATATGAGCCTATGAGGCCATTCTCCCTCCACAGTAATAATAATAATAATAATAATAATTAATAATAATAATAATAATAATAATAATACTTAAATTTGGAAAAGATGCAACAGAAATTAGGTATTAAGTTTAAATAGCAATTTTTACCACAATTCTATTTTTTTCTTTACAATTAGAAAGATTGGGACTGATTCTGAAAGAGAAAAATAAAATAAAATAAAAATAAGGAAGGAAGAATAGAAGCAAGAACCAGAAAGAGCTAGAGCTGCTTAATACTGTTGTTCTTGGACAGTACTGAGCAACTGAGTCCACTGAGTTTTAGAATCCATAGTAGTATTACACATACAAAGGTCTCCAGCCTAAAACAACATAATCAAAAAGACAAATATAATCTGAATAAGTACAAAAAAAGAACAACCAATTATCCCTAATAAGGGTCTCTGTCATGAGTTAGTGGAGAATGTGAAAATAGGATTGTCCTATTATGGAAACAGAAATAAATAAATAAATAAATAAATAAATAAATAAATAAATAAGTTTTCAAAGTGGGGGCGGCAGGAAATGTCCTTACAAGCTTTATCTGGAGTCAGAGAGGGACATTTTATCCAGTTTCATTTAGAATTCTATAATCCAACAACAACAAAAAATGTTCCCTCTATCAAGGGATGCCCATGGGAGATCCAGAGAGTCTATGATATGGAATACGTTTTGAGCCATACTGGAAATTGTATATTCCCGTTATGTATAAAAGAGGCAACAGATGCCAGTGTATCTGAGGTTGGAGCGCCTATGGGGTGAGTCCTGGGTGATGTCTCCCTCCATGTGGTGTGTAGTGGTGTACCTCCTGACCATAGCAGCAGTTTCATAGCTCATGCTACATATAAAAAATATGCAACTACCAGCTACTGGGGATAACTCTCTGCTTCCATGTCTGTACTGCTGCTATTACATAAATCCAAGGCTCAATCCCAAATTGAAGAAAATAATCATACATCTGGTTCAGGTTGATACCATAGAAAAAGGAATGGAAAGAATGTAAGTCAAAGTGATGTGTGATGTAGCTGTTTCCTCCGGGTTAGGTATGGACATTGCCATCTTGAATCAGAGCAACTGTAGTCACTCACCCAAATGACATCCTCACAAAAATGAGACCAATTAACATTTCCTTTTATGAGGGCACATGAGACTCATGAGATTCATGAGGCTTGTGAGACAAGGCTGATGAGAATCATAAGACCTTCACAAGATTATCACATGACCCAACCTGGAAGGGTCTAAAACCATGAGCACTCACCTCAGACTAGGATCTGCAAAATCTATAACACAGACACACGCAATCATAAAACAACGGAGTTCTATTTCTTTTAGGAATTCCAAGAAGCAGGAATATTTATTTGAGGGAACTGCAGGAATCTTCTGGGAGTGGGAGACAGCTAAATTTCTCACTAGAAGCTGGTGCAGAATTTTAGTTAACGTCAATACATGGAAACCAAATGGAATCCTAGATGGAAAGAGCTACTCCCGGTGATCTATCCTAGAATTTCTCCACCCTGTCACTGTTGATACTTTTGGCTGGATAGTATTTATTAGTGAGGAGTCTGCACACTAAAAGGAATTGGGAGAAAAACACACTGGGAGTAAGTATCAGCTTCTTCTGATAGTTGTGACAACCAAAATCTCATTCTCAAATACTGACATATATTCTAGGGTAGACAATTGGAGGTAGGGGAGGAGGAAAATCTCTGCTGGAAACCACTCATTTAATCTCCTTGAGTCATTGGACAGCTAATCTTTTACAAATCAGCGTTTCTGTGCTATGCTCCTTGCCAGTCCATGCATCCTGTAAACTCTCATTTTACCAAGGAATACCATTTTCTACCATCACTTATGCTATAATTAGGACACCTACTAGAGCTAATCAGAGAGCAACATGTGAGAGAGCACTGGTAGCAGGTGCCTCTGGAGAGTGCACTTTTGATTAGAGTCTTTCAAATGCTAACTGCTTGTGGTGGGTGTATTCCTGATTAGGGTATTTCAAATGTTAACTAGCCATACTTCTGACTTCAAGTAAAATTAACACTTGTGCTATAATGGAGACCCAGGTTCATAGTGCTCACAGGCATCTCACACAAGCACCTGGAAAACTTAAAGGTTAGGCTTTCTTGGAAACAGCAAAAATGCAAATATTGTAAACAGCACAAGCACCCATTAGGCAAGGTTTTAGCACTGCAAGACGGACATTTCCTTACCCTGAGAACCTACCCAGCTAAATGATCTTGCTGCTGCACACGCATATTTACATGAATAGGTTTTCAGTTCCAAAATGTGTGCCAGTGTAGAGTCAACATTTGGTTAGTGGAATCTGAATAGGAAGGGATGCCTGGTACAGGATACCCTGACCAGCAGCACTGAGCAACAGCAGCTGGAATATGGCAATGCTTAGAGGGATGCTTAGAGGTGCTGGGATTTAAGTGTTAGTTTATGTGAAGGTTTAGTAAAATGAAAACCATCCCAAGAAAAGACTGCTAGTCCTTGTCCATGGTTATGTAATCTGGGGACTCTTTCAGAGTATAAAATATAACCACATACAGGTTAGGCTAAATCAAGTGAATAAATTAAATAATTCTACCCACATAGAGTCATCTTAGATGAAAATTCTACCCTAGAACAGGATTGATTAGCAAGGGTTTTTTATACCTGATCCATTGAGAAAAAGAAAGAAGAAAGCAGCAGTGAATCAAGGAGAGAAACAAGAAAAGTAATTCCTATTTTTCAAGGCAAGTTTCTGTCCCACCCTCTCTATTCCCAGTGTGGACTTAAACCTGCTAATCCACTCAGAGAGGAATCAAAAACCCGAAAGCTCTAGGTGACACAGTAGCCTTACCCCTAAGAATAATTGGGATGGTGCTCACCCAGCAGGAAACAGATCTGAACCTTTAAGAGCCATGGTACATTGTGGCCAGTAGTCAAGCTTGTGTGGAATACCGCCATTAATGTCTGCTACCTGGATGTTTATAATACAGAGAGTTGGATGAATCAATGTGCCTTGGGCACATAGCTTCCAAGATTATAGCTTCCAAGAATTCCTTTAAGGATGAAAATGTATGCAAGACCTACAAAGAATCTATTGAGAGAGAGAGAGTCTGAAAAGAGAGCCAGGGAGGGGATTTGGGTATATGGAGTAGGAGAATTCCTCCCATCTATTCCTGATAACTTCTTTCTTTCACTAACTCTCAGAGGCCTTAGCAGAGTAGGCTCCATGATTGGCAACCACAGGTTCCTACAAACTGCTGTAGTAGGAGATGGGGCAAGAGGGGATGTGCTTATCCCTGTGCTCTGACGTTTCCTGCAACATTTCTATTACTCCTCCCATAAGAATAACTGTCCTAAGAGTTTGTCTGATCAAGTATCCTGTTCTTTATTGCTGCTGCTGCTGCTGCTGCTGCTGCTGCTGTCACTGTTTTCCCTTTTGGTTTCACATGCTGACAGAGAAGGAGTGTTGTAAACCACTCTCCACCCCATGAGAAAACAGTAGCGCTACAGTAGTCTTTCCAGGTGTGTTCCATCCTAGCCTGTTAAGTCAAGGGTGATGTGTTAAGAAGCCCGTCACAGTAATACAGTTCCCATAGCTCGATTTTTGCTAAGTCTCATTTGGATCTGAACTCAAAAGGACAAGAGAAAGGTTAATATTGGCCAAATATCCAAGGGAATAAAACACAAGAGGCCTTGGGGTGCAGAAGCAGGGACTAGAATATGATAACCAAGACAAAACCTAGGTGTGGACATTGCTACTAGGATTAGGGCAGGTAGCTTCAGAGTTCTGGAGTTTATACAGGAGTTTATAAAGGACATTGTAGCAGGCAGTGGTGGTGTACATCTTTAATCCCAGCACTTGGGAGGTAGAGGAAAGAGAATCTATGTGAGTTCAAGGCCAGTCTGGTCTAGAATGAATTCCAGGACAACCAAGGCTACACAGAGAAATTGTCTCAAAAATAAATAAATAAATAAATAAATAAATAAATAAATAAATAAAAATAAGTGAGACTGCAGAGTCTAAGTGAGAAGCTTCTGTCCTCATACACAAGGTTAAATTCTTATATTCATTAAATTTGTCAGCAAATTAAAAGACTTCACACATACACGCACACAAGTTTCAAATAGGCTCTTGCTTGTTAACTGTAGTATCAGTGCCCATGAGGCCTTATTATAGTGGAAATATGTCCTGTTCTTCCATTGCTGGAGAAAAATAAATTCTTAAAATACAACAATTAAGTAGGCAATTAAAAAAAAACTTCCTAGAAATTCTGTCTTTAGAAATCCTATTTGTTTGAAAAAGCATCAAAATGATAATGGATTGACTATTTAAAACATTTGCTTTGCGAGAACATTCTGTCTCTAGAAATCATTTTTTTTTAAAGGAAGATGGTGGATTGGTTATTTAAAATATTTGCTTTGGTAAGAACATGATAATGAAAGAAAAGTGAAGGGAGAGAAAAACAAGAAAAACAAGGGATTGACCTAGGAGACAGGTGTAATGTGACCTTATAATTAACTTGTCTACCAGGCTATGTGACATCACACTGGAGATGGCCCAGCGCTAGACTTTGTAAGATTAAACCAGAAATACTCCTATTTCAAACACGGGCTGTTCGCACATCTCAAGAACCACGAGAGACCTCTCTTGATGCAAAATTGCAAGAGGAGTTTTAATTGGAGCTCCGATAAGTGCACTGATCAGCATGCTGGGTCGAGACTCATACACCACAGAGGGAATAGAGGAGTGTCGACCCCGACCAACGATTGTACAGAGTTTATATAGGCTGAGGGAGGGCAGTGGAAAATTTCTAAAGTACAGCTTGACCCATAGCTGAACCTGTTATCAAACTCTTATGTAAGTACCTTGGAACATTCTGTGGTTGTTCCAGGAAATATTTTTCTTATCAGGATGATATTTCTCCTATCAGGAGGTTCCAGGCATGTGGCTAAGAGCCTTAGCCAAGAGTACAAAAGTTTAAAAGTTCAGGTTCTCATAACTAACTAACAGTGGCATCTGTGACTCCATCTTTAAAAACTTAACTTCTTCAACTTCTTTGTGACAGATGATGAGCACTCTTTCAATCCAACAGCTGGATCAACACCCAAACCCATGAATGGATGAGTCATTAGCGATTCTACCTCGTTGTCTCTGAGCTGGCCTGGCTGGCACTGAGTAGAACAGAGATGGGTGGTGAGAATCTCCAAAGTTTGCAGCTGGTGTCTCTTTCTGCCTTTATGTTTTGGCATGGTAACCACACGGTGAATCACTTTTGGATTAAAAAGCCATTTTCTCACATTCACACTTTCATGTACTTCAGTTTAACTGCATGGAAGTTTGAACAATTGAAGAAAAGTTGTACAGTTTCTAAGCATCTATTCCATGTTTGCTTTGGAAACAGGCTTCTTCTACTTTGATCTACTCAACAGAGTCTCAGTCATGTTCAAGTATCTGTTAATAATGTCAGTATTTTCCTGCAAATTGATGACATACTTTATAATTGAGGGACAATTATCTCCAATCTTAAACCATGATGTTTATTTCCTTCCTAACTTGATTTTTCAGTTAAAGTCATTTTATTATTCTTATTTTTGGATTCACTTTGTCTCCAATATCCATCTCTCTTTCTTAAATCATTCTCTTTCTTTCTTTCTTTCTTTCTTTCTTTCTTTCTTTCTTTCTTTCTTTCTTTTAATTGCCTCTCATGTGCCTTATGTTTTCATTCTTCTGTTACTTTTATCTTGATCTTCGCTTCTAAAATTTTTTCTTCTATTGGATTTACTTCTCGAGTTTTATCTCTTTCCAAGTTCCTAACTCTGGTGTGTATTATTTCATGGTCTTTACAACTTTTTAGTGTTTGTCTACTCATTTTGAAATACTACATTCCAATTTTACTCATTTATGAACTTCTTTCTACTAGGCTTTTATTATCTACAAGAAGATTATCCTTCAGGCTATGTGACGGCTCGTCAGATAAAGGCAATCACTACCCAGTCTGATGATAGGAATTCGACCCCACGACTCACACTGTAGAAAGAAAGAACCAACTTGTCTCTCTTCCAAGTTGTCTTCTGACCTCCTCATATGTTCCATGGCACATGTGCATATACACATGTGCATATATACATACATACACCACACACACACAAAATAAATAAATAAATAAATAAATAAATAAATAAACATAATTTTATAAATTTTTAAATTATTTCTTTTTTCTTCTTCATTCTCTTGGAAACATTAATTGAGATTTTGACCTCAATAGTATCTAGAATTTTAGTGTAAAGAATGTCATGAGATTTTATGATATTAAATTCAGTCGTCTTTCTAAACTTCAAGGCTCCCACTTTTTGTTTTCTCAAATAGTGCTGAACAATAAGGCAGCTTGCTGAGACATCCTGTCCAGGTATTCTTCCCTAGTGTAAGCTAAACATTGCGACCTGGTCCTCTTGGTTGCTACGCTGCTCCATTTTCAGTCCACTCAAAAGAAATTCTTCTTGGTGTGACAGCATGACTTAGAAGAACCAATTTTAAGAAGTCACAGGACCTAGATTTCTGTAGCCTGACAAGTCTTGGCATTCCTCTACCTCTTTCATGGTGAAATCTTTGTCACAGTTACAACTGTTCTCAGAGGGTCTTGGTCACATTTCCAATGGACATTTGCTATTTTAGGGTTCTCCTAGTCTATGTCCTTCACATTACCCAGTATTTCTTTGTGATTTCTCCAGAGCCTACTCCTATCCCCATTTTGTTTTCCATTTCCAGAGTAAGAAATGAAACAAAATGGATAAGCAGACTCTCAGGTTGCTATTCTAAACTGAAAATCTTCCAAGTTATGAATGCTGGCATATATGAGTTATATTTCTGATTTTAAAATTCTGTTCCTCATGAGTATAAAGACTATGTCTGCCTTGGAGAAGCATAGGTAAACTAAATCAACACACTCACTCTCAGTACCATTTGGTAATGATACTGTTGATGGTTGAAACTCTAAGAGACAGAAAATGGGATTCAAAGTGTACATTTTCCATGACAGACAAAGAATAATGCCTCTAAGTGTTGTTTCATACAAAGGTTATTTTTCCAAACATATTACTGGCATTACTTTTATCAGTAATCTAAAAAAACTACAGTCAGGTTGACTCTGGTTTCGCTACCACCTGCAAATAGAAACTGGGATCAAGCCTAGGGAGTAGATCCTGTTTGTTTTGTTGTTTGTTTCACAGAACAAACTTCGTTTCATGAATGTTATTGGAAGAGATGACCCAGAAACGCAGGAGACTGGCAGAGGTCAAACTGAAGCGCCGTCCCTCCACAGTCGCCCCAGTGAAGTTCTCAGGGAATGGAGTCTAAAGGGAAGACAAAGTAGATCCACTTAACATAAGGACAGAATAATCCTTCCCGAGATGAGTCACACCCGTGGGAGGAAGCTGTGCTGGGCTTGAAAACTCCTTTGGAGTCTCTGCCAAGCAGCACCTTTTACTAAGAAGATATATAATTATATAGAATGACTAATTCATTTCTGCAGATGTCATCTATGTCTGTTTGTCTGTTTGTCCCCACCCCTGGGACTGAGTAGTCTATATTATTTCACTTCTGTACCATGTCAGTGTCCAGTACCAGTATTTTCAGTCCCCATTGGATGAGAAGGTAAGCATTTATTAAAAAGCTATTGATGTCTTCAGACTTGAGAAGCCAAATACCAGACCATTCGAACTTCAGATAAAACATGTCTTGACAAAATCCCACAAGGAGAAAAGGATCCAACAAAGTCCTTTCTCCAACCAAGAAGCCATTTGCAGTTGTTACATATTGAAAACGGGAAAATCAGTTTTTTCCAAGGGAGTACCAGTGGGTATATGAACCATTCTCTAGGTAGGACCTATAACCAGGAGTGATGGAGGAACACAAAATGGACTCTATGGTTTTTGATTTTATGTTTGAGATTACAATGATATCATTTCCTTCCTTTCCTTCAAACCTTCCCACATATTGCTTCCTCCTAGCTTTCAAGTTCAGAAAACTGTGTGTGTGTGTGTGTGTGTGTGTGTGTGTATGTGTTTATGTGTGTGTGTGTGTGTGTGTGTGTGTTTTGATTTCTGGGGATCATTTGTTGCTTTGGGGAATTTATTCTCTTATTTTTTTTAGTTAGCCTATTTTTATTTTTGTTTTATGTTGTCTTTCCTGTTGGTTTTTTTTTTTAAGAGAGACTGTGAAATTGGATTAATAAGGAGGTGAGGGGGACTGAGAGGAGTAGGGGGGAAGAATATGATCAAAAATATACTGTATGAAAAAATATGTTTTTAAATTGAAGATATTTTGAATAACGTAGGAGAAGCATATTTTGTGTGTGGAAGTGCCTATTGCCTGCCCATTTTGTCACTGATTTTTAGCCTACATATTAATAATTAAACTGATAAAAGTATCTTTGCATCTATAAATATAGTATAGCCACAGATTCTTTGTAATGCCTGGATGAGAATGTCTATTAAAATAATATGGGAATGCTGTCTTTTCAAGGTGGTTCTAGTATTCAAAGTTAATGTTAAGAGTCCCTGTTTTAAAGTAAATGTATACATTCCAATAGCCTAGTTCGAAATTCATTTTTTCCTGACATTTACACTCATGTGCATTACATCTGACCTAAATGATTTGTTCCTACCAAGGTTTCCAAGTTTTGCAGAGAACACTGGAAAGCTATGACTCTCCAAAGCAAGGCATAGACCACACTGAATGTGGTTGGTCTAGAAGCATGCTCTCCCATGTATTTCTCAGTAACCGTGTAAGCAGTTATCGTGGCGTCTCCTTTCTAGTCTTCCCAGCAACTCCTACACAACGACTATTGAGTAGTACTCCTTTGTGTTAGCAGCTGGCTTTTTCTTTTAATATATTTTAAGAACCATTCCAGTTGCAAACTAATGCTCTATTAAAATATTGCTCAACTTATTTTTGACTTATCTAAGACGTGGTTTTTTAACATGACATGACTTTTGTTAGTCATTTATAAATAAAATATTAAGTGAACACAGAATTATTTCCAAAAATAACTTCTAAAGGATGTTGATTTATTTTACAAGATCACTTCTTACATAAAGTTAGTTCTTTAGACTGTCACTCAAAGTAAGATATATAACTTCAAGATTTTTTAAAAGTTGTTTTTAAGTGGGTGTGATATTTAACTAGCATAATAACTCATTGAGCAGAGACATCCGCTAATTAGAATGGATGCAAGTGCAGTTCACTGGATTGATCCCTGTTCTGCCAGGTGTTAGGTGAGCCCGTGGGAGATCAGCTCAAATGAAGGCATTAAGATGGAGGGATAACGAGAGTCATTTAGGGGCTTGAAGCAGTGGTTATTTATCAGCATGTCTGTCAAGTTGTCCTTTCCTAACTTAAGTGTGCATAGTTACTGGGACCTATTAGCATAAAGTAAGTTTTGTATTAGTTACTAACCTGGACAGTGGAAATCTGACAAGACCCTTGTAGACAAAGAACTAACTACCTGTAACTAAGGATAGCCAAGAGAGACAATTACTTGTCTCCAGGAATGGGCCCCTAACTGGTTATCTAATACCAAGGGTTCAGCCCTGAAATTATATACATAGAAGAAACACTAAATAAATTCTTTAGGTTGCAAATTTATAAATATTTATGCATATATATGTGTGTGTGTGTGTGTGTGTGTGTGTGTGTGTGTGTGTGTGTGTGTAACAATAACAATTAAAGAAAAGAAGACCATGAATTAGAGAGGGAAAACAGGAGGGGGGAGCATGGAAGGGGTTGGGTGAGGAAAAGAAAGAAGAAAATTCTGTAATTGTAATTTTAACTTTACAATGTCTTTTTTATTTAAACTAAATAAACAGGAAGAAGAAGACAGTAACAGTAGGATCTCTTTACAGAGATGATAACCAGCTCATCTCGTGAGTGGAGACCAGGAGTGCCTGAGAATCAAGTTAGGTGAGGACTGAGTTCTCTGCATTTTAAAGAACTGAACAATGTCTGTTGAAAAATCTTTTGTGCAGATTTACCAAACCATGTAGTGGTTCATGCTCTGCTTCCCCAACTATAGCAGCATGACCAGTGGATCTTGAGGGAAGCAAGGCAAGAATGACCTGGTGATGGAAACATCAGGCGGTGAGTGAGCACTATGAAAACAGACTCTTGGGAGACAGGCTTTGGTGGGACAGCTCATTTAATGGGGGAAATAATGGCTCTTAAACCTTTGGGTGGTAAGCAGGGATTTTCAGGGAGAGTGTACATCATTGGCTGATACCAGGGTGCTAGAGATGCTTCATTTGCATAAAGAGGAATTCCAAGTGATGCTGGATATGACCTTATAATTAACTTGTCTACCAGGCTACATGACATCCTCTGATTGGGGCAAAGATGGATGGATCTACGTGCACAGGGACATGCAGGCCTATTGGGGGGAGGGGGTGCAAGAAGAATCTTACTCCTGCCATCTCCTTGGATATGCCTCGACCCCACTCTGCTCCAGGGCTGTTCCCTATGGCTCCCACAGCCCATAATATAACAATATAAATGCATCTCCAGAGGCCCTTCTGAGGCCGTAAATCTTCAACTTTATTTACTATCACTAAATCCAGCTGTGTAGAAATTACATAATTGATTGTTTATCTCATGCTCAATGCCAATTGTGATCGCAAAACCTAAAATGCAGAATTAATATTATATGTCACATCAATTGTTTTTTAATACAGTAAATGTAAAAATCAGTTAAACCAAAGATAAAAAATAAACAAATACATGCATGCTTACCATCATTCTCAATCCTTTGCAAGATGTGGTCCAAGCTTGTTTTCATTACTCTCTGATTGGAGAACCTTCTACTAGTAAGACTGGGTATTCCTCCTCCTGAAGTCTGCTTGGAACTCTTTCCATGTACATAATGTCATGGACTTACTCCAAACACCAAACCAAAATTCTTTGGATATTGAGAAGAAGGACTTCTATTTGACAGACACCTAGACCAGTGGTTCCCAACCTTCCTAACGCTGCAACCCTATAATACAGCTCCTTATGTTGGGGTGATCCCCAACCACAGAATTAGTTTTGTTGCTACTTCATGATTGTAATTTTGCTACTGTTTTGAATCATAATGCAAATATCTGATGTGCAGGATATCTGATATGCAACCCCAAGGGGTCATAACCCACAGGTTGAGAACCACTGACCTAGACTGAAGGCCCAAGGAATGAGTAGATGAGTCCAGTGTCAGGTGCCTGCCAGTGCTGAAGTTCTCGAGTCTCACAGCACAGCAGAATTACTTAATGTCAGGGACAACCCAGATGGGTCAAGTCAGAATACCTGTTGGTGGAGCATTAGAAGCACAGGTCAATGCTGAGAAACACCAGGGAACACCAAGAGCACAAGTAAGTGAAGCCCAAAGCTACAACAAACAGCCGTTGGTTGTTTCTTTTCTTGACTGGTTTTCCATAAAACATTTGAGGGGGGAAAAAAAAAAACAGGCATCACAATTGCTACTAAAGTTTCTAAAATGTAGTCCAGCCAGCAAAGGGCTTTCTCATCACTTGGGACCTTAACAGCTACATATGTTAGAAAGAATGGACACTTGGCATGAAAACAAGCATTGCCAAGCAGATAGATATAGGTAAAGTCCTGACAAGCAAACATCAAGCAAAAGGAGATGAGAAACTGGCTGACTGCCAAAGGGAAGCCACCATAGGTAATGTGCAGTTGATACATCACAGGCCTCTAGGGCATGTGAGACTGACTCCTCAAGAGGCCAAAGTCCTAGGCATGAATTTTCAGGAGCTTAAAAGTACCACCCAGGGTGAGGACTTAATATGAGCTATTACTATGTGATCTTGTCTGTTACAAAATGCTGGTGAAACTTTTTAACAATTAGTGCAGATATTTGAGGCAGGGTCTCACTTTATAGGTGTGGCTGGCCTGGAACTCATTATGTAAATCAGGCTGGCCTCGAATTCACAGAGACCCACCTGCCTGTGCCTCATGAGCACCAGGATTAATATTTTTACGTCTTTAATAAGTTTAGGTGACTATTAGGTGACTACATTGAAAATAAATAAGGACTACTAAAGCTGAGGTTATTGTGTGATGGGACAGCATAAGTAAGGAACTGAGTGGTGAAAGCGACAGATTTTAAGATGAAACAAGAGCTTGGCAAGCTCCCATCTCTTTAATGAATTCACTACAGAGTAACCAGAAAACCAATTTTTTTTTAAATGAACATAGTGGATCATGGGAATAATAATATATAATATTATCTATAAACCATGTGGGATCACTTTCAAATTTATGATCTTTTGAGAAATGCAGTATAACATCAAAATCTTGGGAATTCTGAGGAAGGAATGGGATAATACTATATTACCTCACCAGAAAGAGCCCTTTTGGACGGTAGGTTTTCTCACACTGATGAAGGGGTCATTTGAATGGTGAATATGGATAAATCAGCCTAGAATTGAAAGTTAGATTCCAGGAAGCTCAGAAAATCCAGGGCTGGTAGAGTGCAGGAGAAAAGAAGATGCTGGTTGGACCAGACATCATAAGACCTGGGGAATCCTGAAAATAACAGAGAGAGGGGCCAAAGAAGACACAAGACTAACTGAGGAAGCTGTGGTAGTGCTATACACCTATTAATCTTAGCACTCAGGAGGACGAGGGAAGAGGATTACAAGTTTGATGCCAGACTGAACTGCAGATCAGGACTCTGTTCAAAAAGAGAACTGAACAACACAGCCACTTCATTTGTAATAGACAGGAATTGGAAACAGCCCAAATGCCCCTCAATCAAATAATGGAATCAGAAAATGTGGTTCTTTTACACAATGGAATACTGCTCAGCTAACAAAAAAAATGGATATTATAAATTTTGCAGGCAAATGATGAAACTAGAAAATATCATGAGTGAGGTAACCCAGATCCAAAAGGACATGCATGGTATGTACTCACTTACATGTAGATATTAGCCATAAGGTACAAGATACCAATGCTACATTCCACAGACCCAAAGAAACTAAACAAGAAGGAAGGCCCAAGCAAGGATGCTTGAATCTCGCTTATAGAAGGGAATAAGATAGTCATAGGAGGCAGAAGGAAGACCCTTCCTGAGTGAGAGAGGAGATGAGAAGAGGAATTGGGGTGGGGGGGATCCAGGATTAGGTGGGGAAGAGACTAGAGAAAGGGCCAGAATAAATGAAAATTGGTAGCTCACAGGGGTTGCAGGTGGGAGTTTCTCTAGAATGTGCCAGAGACCCAGGATGATGGAAGGCTCCCAAGAGACTATGAGGTAACTTTAACTGAGACTCCAAGCAGTGGGGATATAAAACCTGAAGTGGTCACCTCCTATAGCCAGATAGGACCCCCAGTAGGGGGATAAGGACAGTAACCCACCCACAAAACTTTCAACCCAAAATTTGTTTTTGTACAAGAAATGCAGGGACAAACATGAAGCAGAGACTAAGGGAATGGCCAACCAATAACTAACCCAACTTGACACCCATCCCATGGGCAAGCACCAATCCCTGACATTACTAATGATACTCTGTTATGCTTACAAACAGGAGCCTAACATAACTGTCCTGAGAGGCTCCTCACAACAGATGACCAAAACAGATGCAGAAACCTATAGCCAAACATTAGACAGATGAGGAGTCTTATGGAAGAGTTGGGGGAAGGACTGAAGGCCCCCAGAGGAAATAGAAACTGCACAGGAAGACCAACAGTCAACTAACCTGGACCCTTGGGGGCTCTCAGAGACTGAAGCATCAACCAATGAACATACATGGGTTGGACCTAGGCTCCCACCTCACACATATGTAGCAGATGTACAGCTTGGTCTTCATGCAGCTTCCCCCAACAACTGGAGTGAGGGCTATCCCTAGTTGACTGGCCTCAGTGGGAGTGGATGCACCTAGCCCTGCAAAGAGTTGATGTGCCAGGGAGGGGGAATAGCCAGAGAGAAGAAAGGGAGCAGGTATGGGGAGAGAAGCTGTGTGAGGAAAACTGTTCAAGTCAAAGTTCACTCCCAAATCTTAAAAACAAACAAACAAAAAAAACTATGTAAACAAAACTCTGAGTTTGAATAATGTATAGACATTTATCATGTTACAATCATCCCATGATGTTGTAAAGTCCTCAAGGAAAATGGCTTAGTCTTTCTTTACTATGCCCCCCACAACTACTCCATATTATGGTACTCAAAAACAAAAACAAAAATCCTTCCATAAGTAGAGACCAAATATTTTATTTCACTTTTCTCTTGAGCCATTCAGCTGTTCAGAGACTTCACCGTAGACATTACAGCATAAAGGAAATTTTCTTGTCACCAAATTGCTTTCTTCTGCATGGAATTTTTGTACTCTTTCAAAAAGAACACTTTAAAGTGGCCTTATTTCAGAACTGTAAAGAAATGCAAATTTTAAGTGACTAAGTCAGACTGGTGGGTCACCAATGCAAAATGACTGCAATCTGTCTCTCTGGTTATCTGCTTCTGTAAAGACCATTAAGTCCTATGCACTGTCTTAATGGCTTCTTCTTTAAATGCTCAGAGGCAAAGACCAGAAATTAAGGCAGGAGTTTAATTTATTCTTTTCTCCATTCATCTATCAACCTTCTTTTTTTCCCAGTACTTTGCATACTGATTGACTTGAAATTGCAGTTATTTTACATAAAGAATATTAAAGGATGGAGATCAGGAATCTTCCCCAGCAATTCATCCTTAGTCCTTTCAAGTATGGAGTGGAGCAGAGGAGCCATTCTCCCTATCCAAACAGTTGATGACTCTCAGTTCCTTCAATATGGTTAGTTTAGCCATTCATTTTGCCTTAATGTTTTAGATGTTATCATTGCTTTACAAGTCTCCCCTCTCCCCTGCCACTCCAAACCCAGTGCCTTAAACAATTGCTTTACTATGTTATGGGATCCTGTAAATGCAGTACTTTGATAAGACAAAGAATGCTTTACCTGTTTTACACTGTGTGATATGTAGTGTGACCAGATTTATACAGCCATAGGTTCACTCTCATTCCAAATAGTTGATGTTGGTCTCAGAAGTGACTTCAGTGCTGGTGGTGCTGAGGCAGCCAATAGAAACACGGACTTGAGCCTTTCCCATGTGGGTGAGGCTTCTTTACAATATGGTTGGTGGCTGCAGGCAGATCTCTTATTTGGTGGCTCAGTGCTCCAACAGGTAGTTGTACCACACAGAATCTGCAGATCCTGTCATAGTCTAGCCCTTATATCACTGCAGGTCTTTCCTTTACTTTCTATTAATTATAAGCAAAATATTAGTTCCAGCCAGATATAAAGGCAAGAACAGATACCCTGCACCTCAGTGAGGGAATGATAATGGACCTGTGGTTGTTGGCAGCAAATTGCCACGGGTTTCCTTATGATACTGCTTTCCACGTTTGTGGCCTGACTCAGACTTCACATTGTTCTAAGCTGAAAGGGCTGCCAATAACAGCAAATAAATACACAGAGTTCCCCCTGGACTATGAATTTCAGATGACCAGGATACACTAAAAAAATTATATATATATATATATATATATATATATATATATATATATATATATATGGTCTATTTAAGATTCTATTTTAACCAGGTGCCCATATGTTATTATATAATCCTGTTTAACACATTTTCCAGTGTTAGTGGAATCAGAGAGGTTCAGTTATGCCTATTATTAATCCAAATATGCTACTTGATTGGTTCATTGAAAAGCTATATATACCTAATCAGGGCCTTGTTCCCTCTACTGGTGAAATCACATGTTCTACACATAGATCTTTGGCAAGACTGGGAAGTCCTTTGGAGCCTAAGTGTACAATCCTATTCATTCCCAATATTAAAACATAATACTAATAAAATTTCTCAGTTTTTAGAGTTAGTAGGAATTGTGATTACATTTGAAAACTCTGAAGCAAGATTCTGTTAGGCTTACAAACTAAAATTGAAAAATGTCTCTAAAACACTATTTTTTTTTAAGTAGCACTGTTTCCCGTGTTCACACTTCCTTTTCCCCATCAACACAGCTCTCTCCTGTCTCAGCACCCGTCTCTCCTGTCTCAGCACCCGTCTCTCCTGAAGTGCTCGTGTTCATAAAGGATTTTCTCCACTGTGCCAAAAATCTTTCAGCAGCAGAGAACCTACAGAAATCTTTAAATGGTTTTAGGTGCTTAACAAATCCCAATCCTTATTTGTACGCTAAAAATATAAAACTATTGTTATATGGATACTCACCTTTTGTATTTGGTTTGGTTTGTTCTTCTAAGAAAGAACCTTGCTCTGTGTCCCTGGCTTATCTGGTTCTAACTGTAGAGTTGGCACCATGCTTGAGACAGGCTTCCTACCTCAGACTCCCCATTGGTGGGAGCACATGATATATGCCTGATCTGAGAGTCACATTTAATTTTTATACTTGTGTAGGTAGAAGGGAAATATTGAGCCGTCTATGCCACAGACCCTCTGGATCCCTTATCTGCTTGGGTCGAGTTCTCTTGAGGAAGTGGGCAAAGATTCGGTGAGTGACAAACAGACTCCAACACAAGGGAGTGTGGATCTGAATGTAATTTGTCAAATTGAGCATCAACTTTTATACAGAAGAAAATGGGGAAGTTAGGTGACACACCAGCAAGATAACAAAACAGTAATGCAAGTGGGGAAGGACTGGCAAGAACCAACTGGGATAAGATTCAAGGTTAACAACTGGGATCAAAAACATTTCCACCTGAGGTCAGGTTAAACTTAGAAGCCAGGAGCAAGGGCTTCCTGCCCTTGCCATAGTCCACCTTCCCCCTGGGCCATTGTAAATACTTGTATATGAGTGTAACTCAACTAGCTATAGTTTTAAATAACTACTCTAGTTACTTAAACTCAGGTCGCAAACTTCCTTATTCCTCGGTAGTGGTGCATTCCTGTGTAGGGCAGTGACTTAGCTATTCATGCTCAAGGTTGGATCAAGGGCTGCCTAGAATCTAACTCAAAATATAAATCCTTAGGAACACTTATAATGAAACAATATTAAGGGAAAGCACACAGATCTGTTTACCAACTAAAGCCAGGACATCGGAGCATTCTTTATACAGGATGTCACAATTCCAGGAGACTAAGTTTCCGTGAGCTTTTTGCCTAGGGACCGTGCCCAGACTTTCCAGCCTGTCAGGGGGTCACTACTGGAGTGGATGTAGCATGTCTACAGATTTTTTTTCCCTTGGAATAAACAATTTTATTCATAAATAATTTCATAAGCTGGGCATGGTGGTACACGCCTTTAATCCCAGCACTCGGGAGGCAGAGGCAGGCGGAATTCTGAGTTCGAGGCCAGCCTGGTCTACAGAGTGAGTTCCAGGACAGCCAGGGCTATACAGAGAAACCCTGTCTCGAAAAAAAACAAAAAAACAAAACAAAACAAAAAATTAGGTTTTTGAGGGTGGACTTTGATAGCATAGAAAAATATTTTTAAAGCATCAAAACACTTTTCAAAAAGTGGAAAAGCAAAATCAGAGGCTGGGTAAGGTTGAGTAAAAGGAAAGAATCTAATGAAATAAGCCAAACAATACGGTGAGATATGTGTGTCAGATAAGAAGAGATGACCAATTTAATAAGTAGAAATGCACTGAGAGTGACTGATTATGGCAGGGTGTCCAACAACAGTGGACATATCTGCAACACAACACCTGCATTTAAGGCTTGGGAAATATCACAGAAGAGCAGGCAAAAAGAAGGGATGAGAAGGTAGACCAGGAGACAGTATCTTCCATATACCCCAGGGAAGCTGCATCAGTGATGTCTCAAAAATATGGTTACCTAAATAAGACCTGTACAGTGTCACAGTGTCAACACCAGGTGACATGCCTTTAAGAACGGGGACTACCACAAGACCCTATTCAGAGATGAGGAGCTATGAATGCCTATTGAGAACAGGAGACACTCCACATTATATTATTTTTGTTTCAAATATTCATCAAAAATGTTAAAGCGTCATTCCATGTAACTTGAAAACGTAATAAAGTTGATGATAGTTACAATTTAGAGACATAATAATCAGATAAAATGCATGAGGAAAAAAGTGGACATAGATTTTTAAAAAAGTGGCCTGATATACAAAGGATGAAACATCAAAAACTTGAGCCACACAGGAACTCACTTTGTTGAATGTGAATTTATCAAAGGTTACAAGAATTTAGTCAATTATATACACAGGATAAATCTAACAGACTCAGGGAGTGATTGAGTAGCTGAGCTCAGCTTGTCTCAATCTGAGTACATATATCATAAATACAAGTGGGAGGAGGCAGGTATGCAGTCCATCTGTTCAGCTTTTTAAAACCTAAGTGGATCTTTAGCTAATAGGAGAAAGCATAAAAATCATCACATCTATAACATAATGGATTTCAAGGAAATTATTCTTCGGGTGCTACCTAAATCACATTGAAGATAGCTATCTCTTCATTGATTAATTATTTCTTTAGGGAGAAAAATCTTTAAAATTTGTTCCTCTGGCTTGTTTTAAAAGAACAGCACACAGCTGTTCGTGACCTAATTCCCAAATACCCACTGTAAGTAAAAATTCATAAGAAATTTGTTCTAAGAAATTTGTTCCGAAATCGACAAATGGGACCTTATAAAATTGCAAAGCTTCTGTAGGGCAAAAGATACTGTCAATAAGACAAAAAGGCCACCAAGGGATTGGGAAAGAATTTTTACCAATCCTAAATCTGATAGGAGGGTAATATCCAATATTTACAAAGAGCTCAAGAAACTAAGCTCCAGAAATTCAAATAACCCCATTAAAAAATGGGGTACAGAGCTAAACAAAGAATTCTCAACTGTGGAATACCGAAGGGCTGAGAAGCACTTGAAAAACTGTTCAACGCCGGGCAGTGGTGGCACACACCTTTAATCCCAGCACTTGGGAGGCAGAAGCAGGCAGATTTCTGAGTTCCAGGCCAGCCTGGTCTACAAAGTGAGTTCCAGGCCAGCCGGGGCTATAAAGAAAAAACCTGTCTCGAAAAAAAAAAAAAAATTCAACATCCTTAATGATCAGAGAAATGCAAATCAAAATAACCCTGAGATTCCACCTCACACCAGTCAGAATGGCTAGGGTCAAAAATTCAGGTGACAGCAGATTCTGGCAAGGATATGGGATGTGGAGAAAGAGGAACACTCCTCCATTGCTGGTGGGATTGCAAGCTGGTATAACCACTCTGGAAATCAGTCTGGCAATGCCTCAGAAAACTGGACATAGTACTACCAATTGATCCAGCAATAACTCTCTTGGGCATATACCCAGAAGATGTTCCAAGTGGTAAGAAGGACACATGCTCCACTATGTTCATAGCAGCCTTATTTATAACACCCAGAAGCTGGAAAGAACCCAGATGTCCCTCAACAGAGGAATGGATATAGAAAATGTGGTTCATTTACACAATGGAGTACTACTCTGCTATTAAAAACAATGAATTTATGAAATTCTTGGGCAAATGGATGTATCTGGAAGATATCATCCTGAGTGAGGTAACCCAATCACAAAAGAAGTCACTTAATATGCACTCACTGATAAGTAGATATTAGCCCAGAAATCTAGAATACCCAAGATACAACTTCCAAACACAAGAAAATCAAGAAAGAAGACCAACGCGTGGATACTTCATTCCTCCCTAGATTAGGGAATAAAATATCCATGGAAGGAGTTGCAGAGACAAAGTTTGGAGCTAAGACGAAAGGATGGACCATCCAGAGAGTGCCCCACCCGGGTGGTCCATCACATAATCAGCCACCAAATGCAGACACTACTGCATACGCCAGCAAGATTTTGCTGAAAGGACCCTGATATAGCTGTCTCCTGTGAGGCTTTGTCAATGCCTGACAAATACAGAAGTGGATGCTCACAGTCATCTATAGGGTGGAACACAGGGTCCCCAATGTAGGAGCTAGAGATAGTAACCAAGAGCTGTAGGGGTCTGCAACCCTATAGATGGAACAACAATGTGAACTAATCAGAACCCCCAGAGCTCATGTCTCTAGCTGCATATGTCTTAGAAGATGGCCTAGTCGGCCATTATTGGGAAAAGAGGCCCTTTGGTCTAGCAATCTTTATATGCCCCAGTACAGGGGAATGCCAGGGCTGAGAAATGGTAGTGGGTGCGTAGGGGAGCAGGGTGGGAGGAGGGTATAGGGGACTTATAGGATAGCACTTGAAATGTAAATGAAGAAAATATATAATAAAAAAATTCCTAAAAAAAAGAACATGCTGGAAACTTTTCCTTCCTCTCTAGAGAGAATAGTTACAGGCAACACTGACTGGTGATCCTCATAAAAATGTGAAACTTTATATTTATGTCACTATCAACACATCTTTATTGGTAAACACCATTCTGAAAACAAAAAAAAAAGAAAGAAATTTGTTCTGAGTCAGTTTGGGAAATTCAGTTGTTGTTGTTTGATGATGATGATGACGACGATGACGACTACGATAACGACAACAACGACGACGATGATGTTGACGATGATGTTAATTTGTTTGGTTTCCTTTTTGGCTTTTGAGACTGTAACTCAATAACATTTCTCCCTTCCCTTTACTCCCTTCAAATCCTTCCATATACCTCTCCCGACTCTCCTTCAAATTCATAGCTTCTTTTCTCACCAATTGTTATTGCTTGCGTGTGTGTGTGTGTGTGTGTGTGTGTGTGTGTGTGATGTGAGATGTGTGATGTGTATAAAATTCCTAAAAATAACTTGCCGAGTCTGTATAAACATGTCTATTTGTACATTCTCAGAGCTGACTATTTATTATTGGACAGTGAGTTGGTGTGTTCATTTCTGAGAAGACCATTTCCTCTCCTTGCAGCTTTCCTCAGTTTCCTGGAGTTTTTTGTGTAGGGTTCAGTCGTCAGGGGGCTTTTCCTGTCCACCTTGGCATGTCCATTGCTATCATTTTTGTTCCACTTACATTTGCATAATCATTTTGATGAGATTTGTGGGTGTGGCTTTTCATATCATTATTAGACACCATCTCACAGCAAGAGCCTCTACAAACTTTCCACCTCTTCTTCTGCAATGTTCCCTGGGCCTTAGATACATGGGACTGAGTTCCACAGTTCTACATTTTGAGTAGTTGTGAGTTCCGTAGTGGTCTCTATCTGTTGCAAAGAGAAGTTTGCTTTATGAGGAGTGAAGACTATTCTTATCTGTGGACATAAGGGCAGTTTTCGTTAGGGTTTAGTTTGCTGGTTTAGTAAATTAGTAGTTGTAGATTCTTGTCCAGCAAGTGTGACTTCACTAGTACAGAGGTGGTAGCTAGGTTTCCAATACCAGACATGGTATCTCCCTTGTTAAGTGGTGTTAAGTACAGTTAGACCACTGATAGTTACCCTACTGTGCCCTCAGCTTTATTGTGCCAGCTGGTTGTTGCTGTGATCCACAGACATCATAACTTGTAGGACCACGGTTGCTTGCTTCTCTCCTTCCTTTGGAAGCTTGCAGGGTGTCGTGTGGTACCATGAAACCTAGTCATTGGGTAGGGGACATTCCGGTAGCTCCAGCTCAGGGGTCGCTGGGTTCTGATACTGAAGTGCACAGTGTCTTCAGCTATGGGGACTTACCTTCCACCTCTGAGAGGTAACCAGGGGCAACAGCATTTAGCTGTATATTTTAGGAGTCTCTTGAACCATCCTGACTAACAACACAAAAGTGGGTATCTCATGTCTGGTATGGGGTTTTTTGATAGGTGGTCTTTGGTTCTTGGAGGGAACACTGTCAGTCCAAAATGAGGAAAGTTCATTAAAACTATTAATATAAATATGTGTATAGAGAATCATATGTATTATTTTTAGGTAAATAGTTAATATGATTCCTTGTGTCTTTGTCAGGCATTCATATTTTACCTACCTCCCTCCATCCCATGTATTTACCTCCTTCTCATTTCCCCTACCAGGTCACTTGTTTTCTGCTATTCCCATCCTCCCACAGTGGTTTCTTTTTTATCCTCATTAAAGATTCATCAAGTTATCCCCATCCATGCCCCCTCCTCACCCCCTCTGCCACCCTATTCCTTCTCCATCCACCTCCAATGTCTAACTTATTTCCCCCTTTAAGAGAGAGGGCTGGGAAAGAAAACAGAAATCAGGGGGTATCTCTGGGACTATCCCAAGACTTGAAATGGAGAGGCTTCTGGGAGTATATTGGAGTATATTGGGGTGACTCTAGCAGTGAAGAATATGGGGACTGAAGTGGCCACCTCCTGTAGCCAGACAGGGTTTCCAGTAGAGGGGAGGGGACATAAACCCACCCACAGAACTTTGAGCCAAAATTTGTCCTGCCTATAAGATATGCAGAGATAAGGATAGAGCACAGATTGAGAAAACAGCCAACCAATGACTGGCCCAGCTGGAGACCCATGCCATGGAAGAGAGTCAGCCCCTGACACTATTTATGATACTCTACTATGCTTTCAGACAGGAGCCTAGCAAAACTGTCTCCTGACAGTTCATCCAGCAGCTGCAAACAGATGCAGAGATCCACAGCCAAGCATTAGGCAAAGGTCCAGGAGTCATGTGGAAGAGTAGGGGATAGGATTGAGTGAGCCAGAGAGGTCAAGGACACCACATGAAGACCTACAAAGTCAACTAACCTGGGCCTATGGGGGCTTACAGAGACTGAACCATCAACCAAAGAGCATTCAGGGAATAGAAGAAGGCCTCCTCCACATTTGTAGCAAATGTGCAGCTTGGTCTTCACATATGTTCCCTAATAATTGGAGGAGGGGCTCTCTCTGACTCTGTTGCCTGCCACTGGATCCCCTTCTTGTAGCTGAACTACAACTATGGCCTCAGTTGGAGAGTCCTTAGTCCTTATGTGCTTAGACCTGCTGTGACTTGATTAACAAGATTAGGATGGTACCCAAGGGGGCTTCCGCTTCTCTGAGGAGAAGGAGAGGAGGTATTGGGGGAAGGGACTTGTGAGAGTGGGACTGGGAGGAGAGGAGGGAGGAACGGCTGTGGCTGGAATGTAAAGTGAATAAATAAATACATAAATACATAGATACATAAATGTAAGAAAAAATGCCAGATGATCATTAAAGCATTTGTGAAATAAAATGAGAAAATCTTCATATAAATAAATAGGTTCTCCAAGTGTTTACTATATATAGGTCAGGCATTCTCAGATGGGCTTCTTGCCCCTCACTGTACCAATAATTGTAGCCACTAAGAAAACTCCAACTCTTCTACAACCTTGACAGATACAAAACTCCACGAGCTACAGAAAGCCATCAGTTCAGTAACCCAAAGGAAAGGGAACATTTTCTTTTTTTAACTTTTTAATTGGATATTGTATTTATTTACATTTCAAATGTTATCCCCTTTCCCAGTTTCCTCTCTGCAAACCCTCTATCCCTTCCCCCCTTACCCTGCTTCAATGAGGGTGCTCCCCTACCCACCTACCCACTCCTGTCTCACTGCCCTAGCATTCCTCTACACTGGGTATCAAACCTTCACAGGACCAAGAGCTTCCCATCTCATTGATGCCAGTTAAGGTCCCTTCAGCTCCTTCAGTCCTTCCCCTAACTCCTTAATTTGGGTCCCTGTGCTCAGTCCCATGGTTGACTGAGAGCATCCACATCTGTATTGGTCAGGATCTGGCAGAGCCTCTCAGGAGACAGCTATATCAGGCTCCTGTCAGCAAGCACTTCTTGGCATCCACAATAGTGTCTGGGTTTGGTGCCTGCAGTGGGATGGCTGCCCAGGTGGGGCAGTCTCTGGATGGCCTCTCTTTCAATCTCTGCTCCACTCTTTGTCCCTGTATTTCCTTTAGACAGGAGCAATTCTGGGTTAAAATTTTGGAGATGGGTGGGTGGTCCCATCCTTCAAACAGAGGGTCCTGCCTAACCTCTGGATATGGTCTTGAAAGGGAACATTTTCAAAATCCTTGTTATTCCATACTCAGCTCCATATAGGCATCACTGCCAAATTGTGTCCTTGAGCAGTTCATAAAGTCACAGACACTCTCCAAGGACAGATGAAGGAATAGTGTTGAATAAATGTTAGGTTCATTCTTTTTGTTATGTGAATTATTTTAGAATCAAAATACTGATTAAATACATATACTCATACAAACATGCCTGCATACACACATACACCAAAATAGGGAAAAAAAATCTATGACCTCAATGTGGGCACAACTTAAATCTCCATATCTCATATCCTTTCAATGCTTCCAAAGCTTACCTCACTCCCAAAAGTATGTACTGGCTTTCTTCACACTCAAGTGAGGCAGGGTGTCCTCAGTTCTCAGGAATTCGCTGTCACTTAATGGCATTTGACTATTCAAATAACTAGAAGATAGGCCTGAAACACGATTTGCTCGGTAATATTCAACAAATAAATTCTCCTAAAAATTAAAGCTTTAAATTAGTCTATTGCCAGTCTATCATCCATTCAAAGATTGTGAGCCAGGAGCTTGGGTGCTGGCTCAGTTGGTTAAGGTACTTGATGCAAGCACGAGAAGCTGAGCTCAGATCCCAAGAGCATTCATAAAATTTAGTGGGCCATGCTGACCCTGATGAGGACACAAGACAGATATATACAATGACCAGCTAATTTAAATGGGTCAATAAGATTCTCATTCTATGAGAGGCCATGCTTCATAAGACATAATAGTGACTGAGAAAGACATACCAACATTGAGTTCTGGCCTCCACATGCATGTGCATGCACAAGCACACACACATACATACACACACACACAGACAAATGTGAGCCATTGCATATTTTGGATGATACTTTAATTTTTGTAGCATGTTTTGTTTAGAAACTTGTGGTGCATGAAGCATTCTCTTTGTATTCCTACCACAGCTCTCCAATAAAAGTATACTTTTCTATTTCCCACTTATGGATATAGGCACTCACTCAAAAAGAAAAACTTACTCCTTCAACCATTTATAAAATCAAAGGTCAAAACCAGTTTTCCATTTCTTCAGCAAATATTTATAAGTACTGCAGAGACTGCTACCAACAAAACAAATTAAAGTCCTGTCCATTGGGAGTTATGATATAAAATGATAAGACAGAAAATAAACTAAATAAGCTCATTATATAATGTAGAAGAAGCAAGAAGGACCGTGTAAATCACTAAGCAAGAACTTTATGTCTGCACTTCTGAAATGGAGGTCTCTTGAAATTTTAAGCACAGATAGATAAAAAAAAAATTCCTAAAAAAATGGTTTTGAAAGAATTGGGTGAGTCAATTGTCATGTCAAGAACAGGGGAGAAGAAAGCTGTCCAAGAAGGAAATCAGGGTCAAAGACAGTGAAGCCAGAGCTGTCTGGCTTGTTTGAGGAGAAACATATCAAGTATCTTTTAACTTGGTAAATTTTGCTATATGTAAATATGTGTATATGCAATTACAGTTGAGGCTTTAAGAAATAAATGTTAGTATCCCAGATGGAGTATATATAACATAAGAACTGATATTGATAAAGCTCCTGTGGGTTCCAAAGGAAGAAAGTTAGCTACAGCAGACAGAAAAATCAAACTGGATGAAGGTAAAAGATAGGCTGTGCTTACTCCCCAGCTGTAGAAAGAGCCATTTAAGGTGGTCCTGCACCTCCCAAACATGGCCAACCTCCATCTCTGCCAGTTTTCATCATCTGCGCTGTTATGAAAAGGCAGTAATCTTGGGAAGACCCTATCCATAGCCATGGCAACCTCTAAATCACCTTGTAGGCAAAACTCTACCAGCAGGCCCCTGACAGGGTTATAAGAGCAGGAGAGCTATCCCTGCCCCTCACCTGTTTCAGCACCAGGCCCTGTTCCTTACCTGGCAGCACAGTATAACTGACCCTGATGGTGGAGGGTGGAGGTGAGCTGGCCCCAAGAATGTGAGCATGGGAGAGCTTGTTCTCTTGTCTTCTGGGCAGTTGTGAAGATGTGGAAGAGACACCCTCCCTAATTCCTTGCCATCTATGGCAAGCAAGAGAACTGGGCCCAAGATCATCAGAGTGGGAGCCCTGTCCCTGCCTTTCACCTGCTACAGAACTCAGGAGAGTGGGCCCTGCACCTCTCTTGGGCAGTGTAGACTTGGTCCTGGTAGTGGCAGTTTCTGGTGAGCAGTCCCCAAAGGCCCACCCCAACATCTACCCCACCAATAAACTGCTTTAGTGCATAAAGGGGCCAGTCCTACAGATCCAATACTATGGGAACTCTATGACACAGAACAGCAGAATATTTGAGAGGAATCTCAGTGAGATTCTTCAGTACTGAGAGAGTAGTAGAAGCCAGAGATCTTGTACCAGACCAATAAATCATTGCAATGAACATTTGCAAGTGAAGATGTATGGACAAAAGGGTGTACTGTGAGTGAGACACACTGCAGCACACTATAGCTTTCACAATGAGATTTCTTTTTTCTCTGGTGCAGGGGAGGTTGCTAGGGTGGAAGGCAGGTATGGGGAAAAGAGGAGATGAATGGAATTGAGGTGAATGATCTGAAATAAGAACCCATAAAAAGTTTAAAAAAAAAAAACAGCAATAAATGTCTACTAGCAATAGCAGCCCAGCAGCTGAAGACATACATCTACGGATCCAAGCTCATAGAAGGAGTATGAATGGCATTTTAACTAAGATAATCAAAAACAAATAAACGTAACAGTCTGACATTAAAGGCTCAAGAGGAATTTTAAAAACCCTAAGAAAGTTTGAAATGTCAGACAAAGCCAACAGCTCAAAGTTTAAGAGTGTTGGTTGAAACGCTTATAGCAATGTAAAAAACAAAACAAAAAAAAAACAATAAACAAAAAAAATACTTTCTTTTTTTTAAGAAAAGAGACAAGAAAAAATAAGATTTAAAAAGTTGCCTTAATTTGGGTTTTATTACTGTGAAAAGACACCATAGCCAAGGCAAGTCTTATAAAGTCAGACATTTCATTGGGACTAGCTTACAGGTTCAGAGGTTCAGTCCACTACCATCATGGTAGGAAGCATGGCAGCATGCAGGCAGACACGGTGCCGGAGGAGCTGAGAGTTCTGCAAGGCATCCAGGAGGCAGCTCTCTTCTGCACTGTCAGAGCCTGAGCAATAGAAGTCCTCAAAGCCTGCCACGCAGTGGCACACTACCTCCAACAGGGTCACACCTATTCCAACAAGGCTGTGCTTCCTAATAGTGACACTTCCCATGGGCCAAGCATATTCAAACCACCACAAAGAGTAAAACAAAGAATCTTAAATACAACAAAAACTGAAAGCAATGACAGATTCAAATCATTAAGAATACAGCTAATACTTTTTATAAACACCAGGAGAATAAAATAAACTATGTAACTGGTTAGAAAATATCTCTAATACAAAACACAAGGAAAGCCAAGTGCAAGCTGAATGCTGGATAGTGAGTCTCTACATTTGATTATTCATGTCTGAAAATCAGAACCTCTTTACAGTCTTTATGTAGGAAGTCCAAGCAGTCAGAGCACTGATTATGATCAATGTCACCTGAATTCTCTAGGCTCTGTGCTCATCCTCATCTAGACTCATCTGACACTCACCAGTAAATGTGGGGGTCAGGTATACTTACTTGGCCAATTTCCCAAGTGTAGCCGGACCTCTGTTCTCTCCCAGTCTCCAAACCTGCTGAATACAGTTGACCGATCTGACTGCCATTTCCACATGCTGCCATTATAAGTCACGTCTATCAGAGATGCTCAGCACCTTAAGGACCCGAACCCCAAGCAATAGTCACCACAAGAGGAGCTATAGAAGCTACGGAAAATGGTTTCAGAGTAGCAACAGGAAAAAAGGTTATTTTGGAAGAAAAAAAAAAAGGAATACAACAAAAAGGAATACAACACACACACACAAGTGTCTCAACCGTGTATGGGGGACTCCATATAAACAAAACACACAGCACCGTCTTGAGTCAGCCACATGATGTCATCAGTCTCTTCTCATTAGCAGTCAGGAAATTTAAATCACAATGGCTTGGTGTTTTGGGGCCATATCGGCATTTGACATATCTGATTTCAAAACACTGGTTATTAGACTCTAAAGATTAAGCTATTTTATCCCTCTGCCATAGCTACAGTCTAAAACAACCCAAAAAAAGCTATTCTGTTGTTAGAGTTTTCCAAAGATGGTGGTTTTAAAGCTCTCCTCCATAATCATGTCAACATTTATTGTTTATATTACCAGAAAATATTTATTAAGGAAAGAATAAAGAAAAATGAAAGAAAGCAAACCTTGTCTGTAAAGATAGGAAAGAAAAAGAGGAAGGAGGGAGAGAGAGAGAGAGAGAGAGAGGAAGAAGAAGAAGGAGGAGGAGGAGGAGGAGGAGGAGGAGGAGGAGGAGGAAGGAAGGAAGGAAGGAAGGAAGGAAGGAAGAAAGGATGGAAGGAAGGAAGGAAGGAAGGAAGGAAGGAAGGAAGGAAGGAAGGAAGGAAGGAAGGAAGGAAGGGATTATAGCTGAATCTAATATTTTCCTCTAAATAACAAAATACCTGCTCTAACGACAGCTGTAAAAACCATGGCAGCCACAGTGCACACGCTGCAGACCAGGTCCAAGCCTCAGCCATCAAATCCCGTCCTCTCCAGCTGATGCTCATGCTGTGACAGGGAGTCAAATCAAATAAACCTTGCATCACAAAGAACTCCAGCCCGATACTAAATTTATGCAAAACAGATTTGTACAATATGTTAGAATGTCAAACAAGCTACAGATTAGCCTGTTGAAATAGCCTCAGTTATGAATTCTGTATACCTTACATGGTAAATATTTAAGAGTTTCATTTTATGTATTAAAAGCTAATCAGATTGCTTGAACAACAGTAACACTTTCATAGGCACCTAAGATGGGGGTTGGGGGATGTCTAAGAGGAAAAAAAATTGAACAGAAATAACTTTTAGTAGACTGTTTTTTTAGAAACAGATTCGAGTTAAAAATGATTAGGTTCTAATACCAAACTTGCATGAATCCAACATATTCATCCCTCTAATCTATAAGTGTCACCACACAGACGCCTCTGTGGAAACACAAGGCTTGAGCTTCAAGAGCTATGAGACGGCAGCCTGGTGGTTCCTTGGTCAAGTCATAAACAACTGTGGAAGCAGAACATTATTTATTTGTTTATTTATTTATTTATTTATTTATTTATTTGCCTCGCCAAAGTTTCACCCCCCCTCTTCTCCTCTCAGCCAGTCCCATCCCCCCATCTACTCCCTTTCAGAAAAGGGGGGGCCTTCCACAGATATCAACCAGCCTTGGCATATAAAGCTGCAGTAAGACTAGGCAGCTCCTCTTCCATTAAGGCTAGACAAGACAACCCAGAAGGAGGAAAGGGTCCCAAAGGCAGGCAACAGAGTCAGAGACTGCCCCTGCTCCCACTGTTAGGAGTATTACAAGAAGATCAAGCTACTCAACTTTAACATGTACGGAGTGTCTAGGTCAGGCCTATGCAGTTGCCCTGGTTGGCAGTTCAGACTCTGTGACTCCTTATGAACTCAGGTTAGTTGATTCTGTGGGGTTTTTTTCCTTGTAGTGTAGAAAGAAGGTAGTTTTAAAGGGAAGACCTGTTTACTTCCACTCAGTCTGCGTGTGTAAGTCCTTACATGCAATAATATAGCCTGCTTTTGCTAAATGCTACTTTTCTTTTCTTTATAATTTTTAAAAGAACCAAAGAGCAGCCATGGGTACAGCTCCTACATTTTCAAAATCCTTCCCAGACATGGAAGCTCCCATCTGAAATCACAGCACTCCACAACCAGTGCAGGAGGATTTCAATGACTTTGAGGCCAGCCAGCCTGGACTACATGGCAAGACTGCCTCAGGCAAACAAGCAAAAATGTGAACAGATTCAAACAAAAAGACCAGCCCGAACATTTATAGTAAAATTAAGTTGGTGTGAACTACAATAAACTTTTGTTTATAAACTTTTGTTTGGAGATGGATCATGTGACCTAATCAAGAGGGGATGGTGACAAAGGCCATTTCTGGAATCAGTCACTCTTCATGCTAACATTATTTTTCTTTTGGTAATTGTCAAATGTTTATATGAGTTTTGTGATAATAGATTGTAAGGATTCAAAAAGTATAACTTTGTGATTAGAAGATTTTCACATGAGGATTAAAGTTTCAAAATATGTGGTAAATTGCATAATACCAATTTAAATGAAATATAAAATATTTAAATGTTCAGATCACTCCATTTATTATTTATCTCTAATTGTATTATCTTTTATGTTTTCATGTGTTCTTAAAATTATGCTCTTTTGTGAAAATTGTTAACAATTCATTCATATTTACATACATTACTTCAAACAATGTTATTAACATTCCCAATATATTTATTCCTTAAATAAAATCATAGTGAATTGTATAGTAGTCTTCATCAATAAAAGCTCAAATATCTTCATCAATTAAGATATTTTAAATGGGGCTGATGAGATGGCTCGGTGGTTAAGAGCACTGACTGCTCTTCCAGGTCCTGAGTTCAATTCCCAGCAACCACATAGTGGCTCACAACCATCTACAATGTGATTTGATGCCCTCTTCTGATATGTCTGAAGAAAAATACAGTGTATTCATATACATAAAATTAATAAATCTTTTTTAAAGATATTTTAAATGTATAAGCATATCATGGGTTCATGTCCTAGTTATTTTCTTTGCTTTTAAAGCAAGGTCTCGTCTATTCCAAGCCTACCTCAGGTTTTCTATGTGTGGTGCTTTGAATTACGAGGACCCTCATAGGCTCATATGTTTGAATGGATAGTCTTCAGTTGGTTTGAGAAGAATTAGGAAATGTGGCCTTATTGGAAGAGCTGTGTCACTGGGGGCAGGCTTCAAGGTTTCATGAAACTCTGGACATTCCCAATGTGTCTCTCTCTGCTTCCTGCTTGTGAATCAAAATGTAAACCTTGAGCTGTTTGAGCCTCATCGAGTACTCTCTCCTCTGAAACCATAAACCCAGCTAAATACTTTCTTTTATAAGCCTTGTCATGGTGTTTTGTGACAGTGATAAAAACCCTAAGGTACTATGTATCTGAGGATGGTCTTGAACATTTCTGATCCTCTTGCCTAAATCTCTCAAGTTCTGGAATTACAGATGTGACATGTTAGTGTAATCTTGTTGTGCACTGTGTAAAGGTTTTCCTTGTATTATTCAAATGTTGATTTCTGTACCAGCAGAGTTGAGTACAGGCTGCACTTTGGTGTTATTAGTCATCTCCTGCCTCAGGATTTTGCAAACATACACCTCTCCTTCACCTTCCGATTGGTTTGATAAATATCTGACAGTCAGTAGCTGAGGCACAAGAGGAAAGGTAGGACTTCCAGGCAGAGGTAGAAACTGTGGGAAGAATCAGGTGCAAGAGATTCACCAGCTAGATACAGGATGTCAGATGTACCAGGACCAAGTGAGAGGTAACATGTTAAGTGGCAAACATGGATTAGAATAAACAGATTAATTAAATTATAGGAGTTAGTTAGGGAAAAGCCTAAACAGACTTTCATAAATAAATATAGGTCTCTGTGTCATTATTGGGTGTTGGCAGGTCAGAGACAATCCAGAGATATCCACATTTATTAGCTTTCTCATTTTGAGAAACTGTCCAGTCAATGCTTCCAGGATGCTCCAAGCATCACTATATTTTTAATTTTCAACAGCGACACTGTGATACTTAGCATCTTTTCTATATAATGTAAGTAACATCACTATTCGACCATGCTATATTCGTTCCAGTGGCAGCATTTATATCTTTGTAAAGCTGGGCTCTCATAAATTATCAGTTGAAATTTTGGTGCAAAGAGAGAAGTCATATGTTCATTCTGGATGCAAATTCATAATTTGTGCAGTGCTCAATAGGCAAGCAAATCCCACTAATAGCTGTGGTTTTCTGAGAGTGAGATAAGAATTTAATACTGGTGCAACTTTGTATATTCTATTGTCAAGTGACTATGAAGTTCCTGGGACTTAAGGACTTACAGTTTTAAACACAGCAGACTAATAAAGGAAACTTTTAGTTGTATGATTTATTAGTGACTGTCATGTACCATAATGAAGATACCATTAGCTGAAAAAGCTTATGACTCTCTGACCTCCCCTCTCTGTGATATATTTTCCTCATCTGTGAAATTAATACTTTTGCTGGAGTATATGGAGCATGTGAAAGCATCTGGCATTGTAACTACTAAATTTCAATTTTTAATTGTCATGGATCATTAATTGAGATTTTCATTTTTGTAATATTACATGTAAACATTTTTATTTTATTACTATCCCATTTTGAGTGGATGACTGTATTTGTGTATGTATGTATGTATGTATGTATGTATGTGAGGGCAAAGGACAATTCATGTCCTTTCTCAAGCACTGCCTTTTAATTGCTCCTTGGTTTGGTTTGGTTTGGTTTGGTTTGGTTTGGTTTGGTTTGGTTTGGTTTGGTTTGGTTTGGCTTGGCTTGGCTTGGGTTGGGTTTGGGGTTGTTTGTTGTTTGTTTATTTTGTTTTATTTTGTTTGCCAAAGCATCTCACTGGCCTGGGGCTCACCAACTAGCCCAGTGAGGACTGTTGATTCACATAGCTCTACTTCTTGACTGGGTCTGTCTGCTCACACACCATGCTTGACTTTTGTATGTTAGTTCCAGGGGCAGACCTTGATCCTCTTGCTTACAATGTAAGCACTTCACTGATTGAGCCATCTCCCTGCCTGGCATTGCTACTTCCTTTCCTCATATGAAAAGTAAACTAGTTTCTCTGACCAGTCACACCTGAGATGCTCACAATTATAAACACAAACTACAGCACAAATAAAATGTCTTACAAATTAGCAAATTACACTACAATATGTTCTCCATAGCTTTAATATTTACATGACATTTGTCATAGATAATTCCTATCTATAATGGATAGAAACTCTGCTTAACAAAATACATCACTTTTAAAAAAATAATCCTCAACTTCTGTAAAAATTTGTTTGTAACTGAGTCAGAATTCATGCCATTATCACTATATCCTAAATTGCTATATTATAGCAATGATAGATGGTTGGTGGGTTGTGGAATTGCCTTGTGAAATTCTTTGTTATTTCAGTGGGAATAGTGTCAAATAAAACCTTCAGTGAAGAAGCTCAAGGTTTGTAGCTTTAGGCTCACTTTGGTAAATGATTTCAAATCAGAAGACTTCTCCAATTATCAGCTTATTTCCTCAAAAACAACAGGAAACAAATTAAAAAATATCCAAAGTTGTTAATTGTGTTTTACATCTTATTGGTGTAGTGCAGATATATTTTGTGCTGGTTAGTTTTAACTGTCAATTTCACACAACATAGAACTACTTGGGAGGAGAGGTTTTTGTGAAAAATTATCTAGGATAGGCTGGCCTGTGGGAATGTCTGTGGGAGATCATCTTGATTGTCACTATATCAATATAGGAAGTCCCAATCTACTGCAGGTGGTAACATTCCCTATGCAACAGGCTCTGAACAATACAAAAAAAAAAAAAAAAGCAAAAAGTCAGCTCAGAGCAAACAAGCAAAGATGCATATATATATTCTCTTTGTTCTTTTCTCTGGGTGTTAGGTGACTAGCTGCTTGAGTTCCTGTCTTGACTTTTTCCAAAATGATGCACTACAACCTGGAATTGTAAGCCAAATGCATCCTTTCCTTGACCAAGTTGGATTTTGCCAGGCTATTTGTCACAACAACAGAAATAAAACTATAACATAACTGTACTGAGAAGATAAAACTACCAAATCTGGCAATCCTCAGAAGCAATATAAGACCATGTGTCCCTGGATGAAAAGAGAAAAAATGTTCTATTACTATAGTAAATATAATTATCCAAGAATATAACTTTGATGATAGACTTATTAAATAAAGATCACCAATGAACAATATTAAATAAATTATGTACATTGAAACCCCTTAATTTCTCAGCTATCAAATGAAAATTATAATATTCATCCTTAGGACTGTTATAAAAACTGAGTAAACTTTTGCATTAAGCAGTTTATTAGAATGGTATTATAATAACAATAGCGAGCCTTATAAGGATGCTGAGAATCACACTGATAACAGTTTCTGACAAAAGATAAATACATAAGTCTTTTAACCAAAAAATAATTTGGAGGTATCTATGAGTATCTCCATTTTTTTTTTTTCTGGTAAAGTAACTGAGCCTCAAAGGATTGACTAACCTGCTAGATAATCTGGGAGGAAAACCAAAGTAAAACTTAAAAAGCATTCAAGTTTCGTGGTATAATTTACTTCAAATGATAGCTGTCAGGTCTAAAGGTAAAATGGAACACACGGGAAAAAAGGTGGGGAGAAGCTACCCAAGTACAATAGAGTCTGTAAGAACCAAAATATCTGCCTGGACATTGTAGCATCTCCAGTAGAAAACCATTTCCTTGACTCAGTTTCTTTATTCTTGCTTTCCTCTATGGCCGTGTGTTTCCTGACATTCCCAGTCAGAGCCTGCTATTTGTCTCCATCAAACTAGCCAAGACAGGGCAGCTTTCCTAAACAGAGTTCTCCTGGCTATTTCGTGTACTGGTTTCACATTCATCCTCATTCATTAGAACCATCTATAGAGCTTCTATAAGCGTTACCGATCTAGACATCTTTACACAGAATGCCCTAGGATAGAGTACAGAAGCACCAGCAATGTCAATTGCCCCACTCAAAGCCTAGCATGTTGCCAGACTGCGATCTGTCAGCTCCTGTAAACTGGGTATGATCTCATCACACTTGGCTGCTCAAGCCTGTGAAGAACCCAACACCACTCCGGGTACTCTCACTTGAAGTGTATCGACACCATTGTCACAGCTCAGCACTGTCTTTCCCTCTTCTGAGAATCTCCATCATCTTTACTGTTGGCTCACACCTTCCTACTTAAGATGAATTATCACGGTGTCCTACCTTTCAGAAACCTCCATACTCATCTGGATCACCTATGTGCTCAGGAGCCCTTCTCCCTGTATTTATTATACAAGCTTTTTATTTCTGTGTTCTCTGAATCTCCCATATTCTCAAAAAGACTTTACCAAGCTCCAATTTTAGCAGCAAAGGAATGAGTGATATTTTATGCCAGTCTTGTTTGCTTCCTCACTTCTGCTGGGCTGTGCTTGCTTGGTACTCCCAAGTGGTGGACATCGTGCTCTTATGCTTGAATTTTGTTATTTGTAAGAAATTTTAAAAAAAAAAACAAAGAAAGTAGAAAAGTTCTGCACTCATACATTGACTGAAATGGAGATCACATGATGAGACAGTTTGTCTAAGAAGATGAGAAGCCAGGTCAATCAGCAGTGGAAAAAAAATCTCATCATAAAACCCATCATAAAAACAATGATGCTGCTTACAGGCAAATAAACATCCAGTAAGCATAGAGAAGACAGGTCCATTTCCTCCACATAAGAGTGTTCAGTTTGCTTCTTTGAAGGCGGCAGGCATTGCTCCTCCTTTGTGTGTTTTTGAAATGCACCGAGAGTTCCAGAAACACGAGCAACAGACAACAGGATTCAGCTGAAAAATTATCTCTGTACAGACTGTGAGTTTTAGAAAGCAAAGGAACTTTTATCTCTATGTCCCTGGCACACAACACAGGCCTGGCTTGTGTTCATTAAATAAATGAAGAGAAGTCAGACTCAAAGAAGGACAACCTCTGCTCTGACACGGTGTTAGAATTACAGGCACCATTGAAGCGGGCCAGAACAAGGGAGCAGAGTTCACTGTAGTGACATCCACACTTCAGAACTTGGTCCAAAGCCAGTCAGCACTGAAGAGGCTAATGATTTCTAAACTCAAAAAATACTATACAAGGATATCTTTATAGAAAATTAGTTCCACAATCGTAATTCTTACAATTCCTTATTATCTCCTTCTAAAATGCCACTTTGCTCAGTGTTATAAGGACAGGTAATAATTGACAAGTTTTATTAAACAGCTTACTTAACCAAATAGAAAACTCACAAGAATGTGAGAGAATATTTAAAATGTATGAAAATTTAAAATTGGAGTATTTTTACAAAAGCCAAAATTGTTGATCTATGCAAAGGAGCAGAGAGGAGAATAATAATATCCATCAAATTCTGGGTGAAGATGAGATGTGGGCTTGAAGAAGTTAGATCAGTAGTTAGAAAGGAAGAATGAGAGTGGTGTTCTGTAGTACCATTGATTAACTGAAGTTTCCAGTAGTTAATGCATATTTCAAAATTGCTACAAGAAGAGTTTTGGAATGTGCCAACACAACACAGTGATGGACATGACAGTAGCCCTAACTGGGTCATTCCACATCATATTTATGGACCAAGTTATCACAATGGAATATATATATATATATATATATATATATATATATATATATATATATATATATATATATACATACACCATTGCTATGAACTCATTAAAAGCATTAGAAATAATTTTTCTCAAAGAGGCTGGGCATGTCCAGAAAATGCTATGGGTTTCTCTGAAGACAGGGAGTGAACATACTCTGGAGGCAGTGAGGAACACAGAGCAGGCCATGCAGTCCAGTCTCCCGACACTGTAAGGCAAAGGAGGAAGAAAACGAATTGCTATAGGTGTCCTCAGGGCCAGCAGAGAGCTAACACTGGCGTGACATTCTCTTTACTTGCAAATGTTTTTACATGTCACTCAGTGAACTGATGAGAGTCTATTAACACCACAAGATTTTTATATCACTAAAGTTGCTTGTTACAATTTTTGTTACAATGAGATGTGCCAACCGATACGTCAGAGTTAAAATAAATGCAAGTTCAGGAGAGTTTCATATCACAAAGTTTCAGAGACTGATGTCAAAAAATAAAAATGAGCTCAATAACCAAAAAAAAAAAAAAGTATCTATTCAATAAGTTGTTATAATTAAGTACATCTATTTGATTCGGTAGAAATCAAACATTTTTCACATTTTTACGTTAGTGTGCATTTTAATTATTTGAGCTTTGGAGCTTGGAGATCGTCCAGTGGCCATTCAGTCTTCACTTTATGCTTCCGAGCATCAGGTACAAAGTGACTTCTCCATCCACGTTTAATCATTCTTACAGCATCCGGCAGTTTGTCATAAGTAAACACCAACCTCCAGGACAAAGCTATTTTCCATTGTTACCCCTTATCCGATGGATAATATGGAACTAAAAAATTACCAGGGATTTGAACATGAGAAGGTACATTTTGTAAAAATTTTTAAAACAGGGTTGGAAGTGTAAGGTACCATACCTGAAGCTTTCCTCCACTGAGAAAGCCAGCTTCCCTTAGGCAAGCATGAATGTAATAAGCACTTATGTTTTCCATATTCCTTATTTCTCATCTTATATGCTATTATTGACTTAACCCCAAAAACTCACAGATAACAGAAATGAAATTTTTTGTTTTCCTTCAGTCAAGTCTACTTTAATCTTAGCTCATTTAAATTCTCCATTCCCAGGTGGTGGTGGTGGTGGTGGTGGTGGTGGTGGTGGTGGTGGTGGTGGTCGTGGTGGTGGTGGTGGTGGTGGTGGTGGTGGTGGTGGTGGTCGTGGTCGTGGTGGTCGTGGTGGTCGTGGTGGTGGTGGTCGTGGTGGTTTGGGGTTTTATTTAGTGGATTATTTTTTTGAGACTCCAGTTCTGGGTGTTTGAATCATATAATTCTGCCCTCCCTGCCCACCATCCCATCCCTCATCAGCCCACACATACATCACTGAGACAGCACTCACTCCTTTTTCCTGTCTCTCTTGGTCTTGCTTTCTGCACATTATACTTAATGACCCAGCTGTTGTCTGAGCCATGCTCACTAGGACCCTTTTGCACAGATTCATAGAGCAACTCTCTCTCTCTCTCTCTCTCTCTCTCTCTCTCTCTCTCTCTCTCTCTCTCTCTCTCAGCTTGAAACATGGAAATTGATCCCTTTCTGATATCTCTATGCAGATCTCTCCTGTCCTTTCTCCACTTTGGCATATCTCAGAAGTAGTGGCTACATATCCCTTCTCTACTAGACACCACTCTATCAGCAACTTCAAACCTAGAGAAAAGTTTGCTCTATCCAGTTAACACTCCCCCACCTTTGCTTTGAGAGTCAGAAAAGCATTTTCTCTAGCAAATGTTTTTTGCTTCAAAGAATATCTAATAAAATCTTCTCAGTGGGACTCAGGCTTTGAGAAACACAAAAACCTGATATCCAGGCTCCTTCATTCTGTCCTTATCGCTGTCTGCTAAGATGAAAGACTGGGTGTTAATCATTTTTTACAGCCACCCAGCATGTCTTAACCATTTAAAGAAATCTATTTTTCAGATTTGGGTATCATTATACAAATAATTTGATTTTTTTTCAGTGTGTTTTCATGTGGAGACTTATTAGTCTCCAACAAAATGTTTTAAGTTGTGTGTGTATGTATAGATATAATGGAAAGTTCATTGATTATTCACATATTTATAGAATAGCTAAGGACTTTAAAGCATTTAACTTCTCTATAATTATGTTCTCTGTGATAGACAAGAAAAGTACAGCAATCCATCCTGAAGGAAATGAGTTTCCTGAAGTCCTCTGAGACTCACAGGATGTAATTCACAGTTCCTGCACAGTCTTCAGGTTTGTTAATTTATAATATATTCACATAGTAATGGAAATGGCCTAGAGAGAGAACTGCATATGTTCATGACTTTGGAGGATACAGTTTGAAAATCTAATTAATGGTTTCATTAATAATTACAGAATATTATAGGCTGGTTAGCGTACTTCCTGATATGCAAATAGCCCATCTTACACAGAAATTGAGTAGTAAATGTTTTTAATATGTTCACTTTTTATTAAAAGAATGCATTAAGAAGGCTATTTAGCAATGCATAGAATAGAATCACTAGTTCAAATCTAAAAGCATTTGACTGTCATGATATCTTCTCCTCACCCCAGTGATATTAAGTGCTAACTGGATATTAGAAATAGCTGAAGCAATATTTTTATGCCCATGCTGAGATCTACAAAATACAAAATCTGTAGGAATTTTGTTTTAATTGATTTGGATGAGGTACTTTTACAAACACTCGAGGTGGTTTCAAATGTGCAGCCTGCGTTGAGTGCCACTGTCTATTTACATTGCTCTTGAATTTGGACTTCTATGGCTGATAGACCTACATTCTTACCTCCCCAGTAATCCATGATCTCATAACCTTCTTTTGATCAGTGGCATCTGTGATCTTAGCAAATAGTATATAGCTAAATGATGGGATGGCTTTTCATTAACTCAGTCTTAGCATGTTTAGCAACAGGAAACTTTCCACCTTGAAGAAACAAATAGCCATGTTATGACCATCCTATGAAAAGTGCCTTGTGATAAAGTATTCCAAGTGGCCTTCAGCCATTGGCCAAATGAGAAGCCAGGACCTCCATGATGCAGTTGCAGGGAAACAAACTCCGCCAGCTTCCATGGGAGCCTGGGAAGGTATTTTGACCTCCACAACCACGCAGAATCCTGCTAACACCTTGTTTGCAACTTCATGAGATCCTTGTGTAATACACAAGGAATTCCCACAAACTGACAAAGAGATTATCCAAAACGAAGAAGATCAAAAGACAGAAAATGAGGAAGATAACAAATGCTTGAACAGTGGGCACATTGGGCTGGTCAGATCTCTGACCCATAGAAACTGAGAAAATACGCTTAGTTTCAACCTTCCAAATTCATGCTAACTTGCTGCATAAGGAAAAGAAACATGTATTCTCTCCCTACCTCCCCCACACTAAAACCATCACCACCACCACACAAGTAACAAAAGTTCCTTGATTATAAAATCATAAGTATCTACAAAAGTAGACATATATTTCAGGGGTGGATCTACATATATTTCAGGGGTGGATCTACATATATTTCACAGCTGGGGTCTTACACAGTATTAGCAGCACTGTGCTTGCTGCCCTCAGGAGCACCTCAGAGGTTCCCCCAACACAGCTCTGACACCATCTTTTAATGTCTACAGAATACTCAGGGTATAAATATGAGGTTAACACTCAGTGATTCTCAGTGTTGGCCACAGCGAACAATGTCACAACTAATGTTCTGTATCAGATCTTCATGTGTGCTGTAGCCTGCTCCTCAGTACCCAGAGAATGTGGCTGTTACATCAAAGTGAGCTTCAGATGCAGGAATTTATTCTCCTAGACATTAACAATACTCATTTTTAACTGAAATAGCTTATTCTATTGTTTTTTATGTATGAAAGTGTCCATATTGCTGCAAACAATAGTAATGTCTTTTTTTGTTCTTTTCTTTTTTTAGTTTTGGTCAGTTTGAGATATAAACAGACATGAATTTAATTTCCCTTTGTCTGCCTATAAGAATGTTGATCTTTTTGGATTATTCTGCTAAGTTCTCATTTTCTATCTTTTGCCCTTTTTCTCTCTGGATAATCTACTCATCAGTTTGTGGGAATTCCTTGTATATTGAAGGCGTGAGCCTTCTGTGCTCTACACACAAGTTTTTTCCCAAAGAGATTGCTCGTCTAATCACTTTTTTAAACGTGTTGAATCCTGTTCCACCACCATCTCAGTTTGTAAACGCGGTCTTTTAGACAGGCTGCAGCCAGTGTCTATTGTGTTACCACATTTCATTTTCGACCCATTCAAATTCTGTCTGTATGATATAATGCAGTGATGTAATTGAATCTACTTCCTGATGAATAGCCTGCTGGATTAACACCATATGTTACAAAACCCACCATTTTTCCGGGTGAAAATATCACCTTAGCTATATGTTAAATTCTCATACATACTAGGGTTTATTTTCAGATTCTGAATTCTTAACCACTGATCTGTAACCAATGCCACATTGATTCAAATACATTGAATCCTATCACGTTCTCAGCTGGCAGAGCAAATGTTCCTCGCTATTCCCCTATTTCAGAAATGTCTTACATTGTCTCAGACATGTATCCCTTCATGTAAAATCTTAAAACATTCATTAGATTGGAAAAAGAATTTTCTGGGAATTCTCAGTAGCATCGTTTTTCATTCTCCAGTCCTATCTAGGGCATATTTTAATGTTAACTCCTTTATGCAAAAGCTTGATACCAATGTTTATTCCTCATTTATTTATATTCTTTAATATAAGCAGCTAGCAGGTTCACCACTTTTCTCCTGGGGACTCTTACAGGATGCAAGGACTTGCCGGAAGGGACGTCGTGTGCTAGGAACATATTTTTTCCTGTTCTCTTTCCTCTCCATTTTCTTGTTCTAGTTAATATTTATGAATAAGAATTCATGTTCTGGCTTAGTCAGAGTTCATCACAGAAAAAGAATTGATAAGATAAATGGAGGAAGAAGAAAAGAGGGGAGGGAGGGAGATTTTAACATATTGGCTCGAAAAATCATGAACGTTGGTTGGAAAGGATTCCACAATCTTTCTGCAAGCTGATGACACAGGAAAACTGGCAGCACATTGTCATAGATCCACAGTTAGAAAACAGTGGTTCATATTCACTCCATGTCTGAAGGTCAGAAAAGCAGAGGTGTCATTACCAAGAGAACAGTGTCCCAGCTCAATCATCAAGGGGAGAGAGGAGGGAGACTGCAGCTAACTTTCCTCTGCCTCTGGCTTTTCAGTCTTTCCAGACTCAGAATTGTGAGATGCCCATCAGCATTGAAGAGGACCAATCAGCTACCTCCCCTGGTCATCAACTCAAGTGCCATTGTCTTCAGGAAATCTTCCTAAAGAGAGTCCCAGGCACAACTGAGCACCCTAGACCCAGTCAAGGGGTACATGAAGTTATCAATCATCACCAGTTTCAACATTTGGAGATAATGAGTTGCTGGGTGTTTCATCATTCACTTTGACAGGTGTTGTCTCATTTCCTTGTCAGCTGTAAAGCCTCGGAGATATGGTTGGCTGGACGAGTGCTTGCAGAGCATAGAACATGGACCTGAGTTCAGTCCCTACCGCTGTAAAGAGAAGCCAATTGTGTTTTAAAGGAACAAATATGTTTTAAAAATAAAAAGAAAATAAAAAAATAAAATAAAATCCTAGATTACAAATTACTTTTCTTCCTCTTTTGCAAGACTTTCATGTAGTAGGAAGTATTTCTCTGAGATTCTCTAAAGTACAATTATTTGGGAAATTGTCAAAATTCTTAACATTTTGCTTTTCTCTAAAACACAAATTGACCTCAAGGGTCCAGTTAAAATGACACTAGCTACAATTTGCTTTGCAAATTTCCATAATTGTGAGTGTTAATCATCAGATCAGTGGAATCACACACAGGTTGACACTACATTAATGTGACTTTCTTCTCCCTGTCGTACCAAGTGCAAATGAGTAACACTGTCTGATTCACTTTCAGACTGACATTTGTAGAAAGTGGGAGAAGGCTGATTGGGATGGAGAAAAGGGGAAAAATTGTTAGAAAAATAAATACATAAGTACTCAGTTATGCCTAGAACATGTGCACTCACCCACCACAATGGGGTGGGGGAGTAATTTTTATCCAACTATTTCATCAGATATAAAGTGTGGTTAAAGTTCACTACATGTTTGCTGACCATGTCACTACTGAAAAGACAGTTCTTTAACTAGAGGTTCTCATCAGACCATGTTTATGCCAGCAGCTGATAACTAAAATCTATGAAGGTTTGACCATCTACTTGACACAACTCGGCATTCAGCTGAGTGTGGAAAAAGAAAAAGACAAAGGACAAACTTAAGACTTTGTTCTTAGCCGGGCGTGGTGGCGCACACCTTTAATCCCAGCACTTGGGAGGCAGAGGCAGGCGGATTTCTGAGTTCGAGGCCAGCCTGGTCTACAGAGTGAGTTCCAGGACAGCCAGGGCTATACAGAGAAACCCTGTCTCGAAAAACCAAAAAAAAAAAAAAAAAACAAGACTTTGTTCTTACAGAGCTGACAGTTAATTCAAAGATCAGTGATTCCATTTTTTATTTTTAATTTTGACCTTGCTTCTCTAATTGCTTTTCTCCTAGGATATAGTTCTATTAGTTGCCATGAGAACACCGTTTTCTATCTCCCTTAAAAATGCTGTTACCACCTTCTTTACCATTCCCAGGCCCAAGTGGGTTCTGGACCTATTAAAATTTCCTAGTTTACAAAGATGATATAATTTTTAAAAGTTTCTCTATAAATAAAAACAGCAAAATACAGAATTGTTGATAACAATTGAAATTAGATATTTTCAAGGATTATTGTTCTTATTAACACAAATGTTCATATCCTACACACACACATAAACACACACCCACATACACGACTTTAAGAAAACAATCAAGTTCGTGGTATAATAGAACTATCTCAAATTATCTTAAATATATAAGCCCTCACTAATTTGCTTTTCTTTGTTTTTCTAAAGTCTCACACAATGGCCAACTTTATTCAGAGATTCAGATAACTTACACTAAGAGGAGTCACAGGAGGAGAGTGTTTGATCACAAGGACAAATGACAAAAACATGTTTTTCCATAGAGGCATATAAACAAACAATGGCCGGTTGTAACGTGTAATATATAAAACTTTAATTTATGTAATATTTATACCAATAAGGACACAGGAAGTGGGACCTAGGGTAAAAACCTGCTAGTGCAGCGGAGCTAGCTTTATTTTCTTAACTATATACAAACTATCTATTTACAAGCCTGATCTGACAACGATCCTGCCAGCTCCTTAGGAATCTCTTCCTATCTGCACCATCCTGTCTTTCTCTTGAGCTCCTCCAAACCTCAGAGAGCTCCTTAGCTCTCTTCCCTAGAATACTGTCCTACTTGTGTCCTGCCAGCTGCTTCTCTGTGGTTCCTGCAAGCCCAGAGAGAGAATTCCTTTCTCTTACCTAGAGCTTCTTCCACGAATCATTTCCAAGCCAAAAGAGCTATAAGAGAGCTTAATTCAGTGAATAAGAAACAAATTTTTCCTGGACCTTAGGAAGCTGAAAAATGATTTTATGACATCATGGTGCACACAGCCTCGGGATTTTGGTGGCAGGCAGGTAGTACTCAGTCCCCTTGGTCTTGGAGCTTCTTTTCACATCCTGGTATCTTATAAATAAAGATAAATTTCATGCTGGCTCCATTTACTTTCATCAAAATAAAACTCATCACCTTTAATCTCAGCACTGTGTGAGTTCAAGGCCAGCCTGATCTACATAACCAGTTCTAGGAAAGCCAAGGCTGGGCTATACAGTGAGACCCTGTATCAAATGAACAATTCATTAGAACCCCCGATGAACAGATGCATTCAGATATGTCTAGGAATGAGAGCTATGGGTGTGGCTGGTCAGTGTGGACATGGCAGACAGCATATGAACAAGGCTTGTAGTTGCTCCGGTCAGCGCTGAAGCAAGAAGAGCCTGGACCTATTTTGAACAGCAAAAAAATAGCTTTTCCTATGGAAATGAGTGAATTTCTTCCCTACTCTACCCAGCAGCTGTGTCTGACCATCAACTCTATGGAGCTCCCACCAATCTCAGCTATTCACATTGAACCTGAAAATCCATTTACACTAAAACAAATGGAGGTCAACAAGCTGAAGGGCCCAAGTGAGGATGCCTCAATCCCACTGGGGAGGGAGAAGAAAACAACCACAAGGGGTGATGGGGAGGAACCTGGGAGGGAAAGGGGATGAGAGCAGGGAAGGGGGACATGAAAAATGTTAAATTAAAATTTAAAAAACAGAAGAAAAAAAAAAAAACAGAAATGGTTGGTGTTATGGCCAGTTGTTCGAATTTGTAATGTTCTTATTGCAAGGCTTTTCTGACTAAAGGAGGCCAGGAAGAAAGGAAGAGACGAGTTGAGCTCCGGTCTGGATGAGTCAAGCTGCTAAGTTTTACATGAGTTTCTTCCAGGAGAGTGTGCCTCCCACACTACAGCTTTCACACTCCATGCAGCCCCCTCCCCCCCAGCTCACAAATCTCCTACAGACTTCTCACTACTTTGCCTCCCACCTAGGAAGACTTAAACCACACTTCTACCTGTGACAGTGTAAGTCCAGGTGAATTCATGAACAGAAGAGTCATTTGAGTTTAAGTTCAGGAGAAATCCTGTCTGAGCCGTCATCAGCGTTGCTTACTGATCAGTTACTCAAGGGAATTGAAATAAAGAAGTAAAGTCATTTATACTTCCAATACTCTGTATGAATTTAAAACACACAAATGTATACCCATTATCTACAAGGCATTCACATAGAGCCAACCCCCCGACAGGTACAAGCCCACCTCCTGAGACTCTGTGGGTGAGTTTAAGCAATGTCTTAGGTGACGCACAGTCATTATATGGACCAGTATTTCCCTTTGTTGTTTGCTTATATTTTTATTTGATGTTTCTAAGTAAGAGTCAAGTTGTTTCTCCTTATCTCATATAAGACCATGTAAAGTCATTCTATTTTCAATTTGAATATGAAAAGAAATATTTTTCTTTTTCTTTCCTTTTTTTATTGAAAATTAACAATTCGCCCTCCCCGGGCTCCTCCCAAATCCTCCCCACTTCCCCGCCCACTCAAATCTTACACTTTCTTTCTCTCATTAGGATACAAACAAGAAGAAATCTTAAAACTTGAATTTTTTTAAGACAGTCTGAAAAGAAATCCTTTTGTCCTCTTAAATCATAGTGTTTCACTGCTTTCTTACTTATACTCAATATGGCAGGACTTTTGAGTGACCTTTCCAGATGAATTTTCCCAAAGTATTTCACTTGTATCATAGAGATACTGCTACTTTTGTTCATTTTCATTGGTTTTATGGTATGGTTGGCTAAAGTATTAGTTATGTGATAATAAAGTAATTAACTAATCTCTTAATTATAAAATGTATGGTCTCAAGAAAAAGTATAAACTACGGGACTGTGCTAGGAAAAAGAGAAGGCAAAACCAGCCATCTTCCTGAACCCGCAGTCACCTTCCTCTGAACCATTTGTCATAGGAAATGAAAATTACCATCTTAAACAGCAAGGCGAATAAGCTTCAGTGAGCTGAAGGAGCCTCTTCTAAGTACAGTGTGACCTTGTCGGTCACCAGGGCTCTGATAGAGCAGGAACCAGGCCCAACCTAGGAAGCACATTCACAGATCATTTTGGAAAACAAGTCCAGAAGGTGTGACCAAGCCGTTTGCCCACTCCTGAGGCTCATAACACTAGGATAATAAGTTTCAGAGGAAATGAGGATAACCCTAGAGCAAGGTAAACCAAAAGACTCAAGCAGGTGACATAAACCCAGCAGTCGAAATCTCTGCTCTGCTGAAAGAGGTTTTCAGCTGCAAATTTTTGTAACCTGCAGATCCATCTTCTTCCCATCTTCAGAGACTCTGTGGATTGCAGGTGTCGCCATTATTCGCTGAAAAATATTAACCTTGCCTTGAAATGCAAAACCTCCCTCTCACAGGGGTGATTTCTTTGTGGCATGCAGGTACAAAGGCAAAATTCTAAGGTGAAGACTAAAAGAAAATGAATGTGCAAGAATGCCTGATGGGGTGCAAATACATTGTTCTCACAATGGCACACAGCAAAGGGAGGCCTGCCTCAGGGTACTGTGTGATTCATCTTCAGTCAGACTTTAATTGCTGCACTCAGCTTAATGATCAGAACCTATTCCAGAAATATTGAAAACAGGTGTGCAACAAAAGATGGTATAAGATGTCACTTCCTGTGAGATTCAACGGTATTTCCAATTGTCACATAGGATGTGCAACTTATAGGACCTCCATAATATAATATGATTATAAATTATAGCATACAAATCAATCAGGTTTGACTCTGTTATAAATACTTGTCACTCTGATTGTGGAAAACTTGTGCATGGGTACATTGTGAATATTTTTTGCAGTTTCAACTGAATTAACTCATTAACAATTCATACATGTAAATAACTCAATCTGGTCACACTTACCCCTCAACCCTTTCTTATCCCATTGCTACATTCTCTTATTGTCCTTCTTACAGGACCCTGTCCCTTGTTTGTATGTCTTTTGTTTCTGTTTTCATTTCAGGACCCACTAAATTTAACCAGGGCTATCTGTGTTAGCACAGATGTGGAGCTTGCAGCAGGAGAACATCAGTGACTACAATACTCAAAACGATGACTCCTTCACCCGGCATCCACCTACAACCACACAAAGAAAAAGGGCCCCCTGAGCCTCTCTCCCATCCAGAACTGAATGCTGAACCCCAATCTTGGGGTCCCAGTGCAGGCAGATACTGATGTTCTAATCACAAAATTAAATGGGCAAATCACATGCAAAAGACCTTTGAGGACCTTTCTTCTCATTATCCCATTCTTTTTTTTTTTCCTGCCTTCTCTTCCATCATAGTCTCTGGCCCCTGAAGTGGGTGGTAAAAATGTCCCCATATAAGAATAAATATTTAAGTCAAATGTTCTCAGCATCTTGAGAAACCAAAAGTCTTTGTGTTCACCACCATTAAGTATAAGAAGAAGCTTCTATGTGCATATAAGCTAGAAAGCAGTCCAAGACCGTGCTCATTCAAAGAAACAACAGTAGTGAATTCCCCAATAGGGCCTCTGACATCTCCAGCCAGGAGCTGTTGACCAGATTTACAATATCAGGCAAGAGTTAACTTCCTGTAGATCTAACCTCAGATCCAATCAGAAAGCAGACACTTATTCCATAAATCATACCACTGTGACACTAGTGGACCCAAAGCAGGTAAGGACCCAAAGCATGTAAGGCCTACCTCTGGTACCCCAGCTGTCTCCATATATCTCCAAGCACTATGGATGTCATCTAGTAGATAGAAGTCTCCAATTCAGTCCTGTTTTTGTCCTGAAACCAAGCCATATGCTGCCTTTAGCAAAAAGGTCTTGCCAATTAGTTCTGATGAATAACCAAGAGCAGTGTCAACAGGCTGGATTGCTTTGTGGCCATGGTCCTTCCTAACCAACAGCTCATAGGGAGATACCCCAAGCTTGACAGTGGAACTTTTGTTTCAGCATCATCCACCCATATAACCTACCACCATTCAAAATTGTATTAGCTTACATAATACTAGGCTTCCATAGGGCTCTCATATATATCCTAAGTTTGCCTTAGCACTTCCTACCTCTTACCAGATCCTTTCTCCATTTGCTTTGCCTCAGCTGGTATCAGCCTTTGCTATTTTTATTTTGCATGTCTATTGTCCTCACTCCCCTTCAGACTTTTCCCCCACATCATGTCTCCTTTATAGAGTCTGGATTCTACCAACATGCAAAGGTAAATACATAAATCTAAGCTACGATTTCTATATAAGGAAGAATATGTGGTATTTGTCTGTTTGTTCTTAGATTACTTCACCCAATATAATACTTTCCAATTCCATTTTCCTGAAAATTTCTTAATTTGTGTTTCATCTGGTGAAATTCCATTGTGTTTGTATTTCCTAGTTATGGTAAGTGGAGCAGGATTGAACAAGGATGTGAAAGTGTCTTTTAGTAGGATATAAAGTTCTTTGAGAATATGTCCAGTAATCAAATGCTAAGGAAGCCATATATTTATTTCTTTGTAAAATTTCCAAACTGACTTCCATCCTGACTGCACCAGTTTTCACTCTCAGCAACAGTACATAGATATTCCCCTTGCCCTCCATCTTTATCAGTAGTGGCTGTTTGTTTTCTCGGTGATAGCCATTCTGACTGGAATGAGGCAATATCTCAAAGTGCATTGAGTCTGCATTTCTCTGATGGATAAGGATATCAAACATACTTTAAGCATTTATAAGCCATCTGTATTTGAGAAGTTTCGATTGTGATACTTAATTCTTGGGTTATTTTCTTGATGCTTAGGGTTTTTGTTGTTGTTACTGTTTTAGTTCTTGTGTATTCGACACACTAATTATTGCTGGCAAGAACTTCTTCCACTCCATGACCAATCCCTTCAGTCAGCTGGTGGTATCCTTTGAGGAACAAAAGCATTTTAGTTTCATGAGGTCCATTTGTCAAATATTGTTCTTGTTTCCCAAGCAACCAGACTCTTATTCACAGTCTTATATCTCTTAGTGTTCTAGTGTACTCCCTCCTCTAACAGTTTCAGAGTTCAGAACTTAGATGAGGTCCTTGATCCATTTGGAGTTGTCTTTTGTGTATGGTCAGAATACAGGTCTAGTTTCACTCTTCTACATATACCTATACAATTTCCCCAGTACAACTTGTTGGAGATGATATATCTCCATCAGTCTGTGTATTTTGTAATCTTATTCAAAACTCAAATAGCAATAGTCATTGAAGGCTTACATTTTTCAAACCCTATTATAATAAGTGTTCTTAAATGCTTCAACCTCCCTATAGCCCACCAACCAAAGGAAGGAGAAAAAAATGGCTAATAGGACAAGGTTGACATGGACCTGTTTAGAAATAGTTCTTTGGAGAGATTACAGTCATTGTTGTCTGCAGTCCAGTCCACTAGACAAACACCAAACATGAATCAACAGGAGTGGCTTGATCCAGAAGAAACCATGAGGCTCTGTCGATCAGCTCAAGTCCACCAAAGCAACAAGCAGCAGCTGGGACACCACCAGAAGTTCTTTGATGACTCTTTCTCTATGAAGTCATGACAAGTGAAGCAAAGAAAACAAGATGAGCCAATGCAATTGTCAGCAAAGTCCAGCATCAGCAAATCCCAGTGAAGACCAGCAAGGTGAACCAATGCCAGAGCCCCATCCACTGTCTGTTAGGCTGTACTTATACTCTTTCTGAACATCACGTGTCCTCTCAAGTGTCCTCTCCAGCAACACATCACATGCCTTTTCACCAGGCGACTTCCGGAAAAACATCATGTGTCTGTTCTCAGTAAAACATCCTCTAGTGTGTCTGTTTCAGCAAAACACCCTCTCATAAGTCAGTTTCCAGAAAAACATCACATGACACAACTGGGTCTCCAATGAACCCAGAAATTTCCACTTCAGGGTACATGTGCTTATATCTGGATACTCTATTCTATTCCATCAATTCATGTGATTGTATTTGTTCTAGTACCATGCAATTTTTATTACTGTGGCTGTGTAATATAACTTGAAATCAAATATAGAACATTGTCCAGAACCATTTCTTTTGTTCAGGTTGGCTTTGGCTAGCCAACAAATTTTGAGCTACCTTATGAATCTTTAAGACTTTTTTCTATTTTTTTCCTTTTTTCTGTGAGAATAGGCAATGGAAATTTGATTAGAATTATATTGACTAGGTAGAGCACTTTTGGTATAATGGCCATTTTTATAATATTGACTCTACCAATCCATGAGCATAGGAAGTCAATTCAAAATATAAAAATAGAGTTCAGTAGAGAAGTAGAAATACTGAAAGAAAACCAAACTGAAACAAAGATAGAAATAAATTGTTTAATAAGTCAGATGAAAAGTTTAGTGGCAAGCCTCCCAGTAGATTAGAAAACATCAACTTTAGCATATCAAGACTTACAACCAAGTTAGAGAAATTAGATTTTTAAATACTTAAGAGTGCATGTGTCTGGAACACATGAGATCTTTGGAACTTCATAAAAAGACAAAATCTAAATGCATATGGCCTTAACCCTAGATGTTACAAACAATTTAAACAAATATAAAGCAAGAAATGAAATTGAAGCAGTAATGAAAATTGTTCTCAAGGGTGCTTTTCCACTTTTATTCACTACAATGCTTGAACTTAGTGAAAGTAGTAAGACAAAAAAATGGGATAAAGAGGATAAAAATAGTCAAAATATCCATATTTTTTGCCTGATTCTATACATAAGAAACTCTAAATACTGCAGTAGAAATGTAGTGGGAGTTTTGTTTTCTTTCAAAACCCAGTTGTGTAAACATGTTTTTGTTTTAATCCCATGTGTGGGATATGGGGCTGCTTCAGATTATTCACAGCAGTAGACTCTTTGCCTCGAACATGCTCTAGAAGGAGTGTGATTCTGCCAGCTACAGATAGTTTTATTTTGAATATTCTGGAGAAGGTATAAATGCCAGAGTCAACTAAGAGTGCAGGGTGCTCTGAAGGAGGAGGAGGGGGAGGAGGAGGAGGGAGAGGAGGGAGAGGAGGAGGAGGAAGAGCTATGTTCCTCCTCCTCATTCCTGCTCCTGCTGCTGCTGCTGTTGCTGGTGGTCAAGAGAAAAGAGATTAGAAAAAATTGGAGATATCTTAACTATGAAGATTGAACTTGCCCCAAGGAAGTCAACACCCCTATTCAACAGGACATAGTTTAAAGATACCTTTAGATCCATAAGATATCTAATCTAGACAATATCTAATTAGAGTTCATGGTTCTGAAAGGGGTTTCATTAAAGCATTCAGCATCCACATTTCACATTTCAGATTTATTTTGGAGGGGGGATATTATCTAGTTTGTATTGAAATTTATCTTCCCCGCATCTTATATTTCTAAATAACATCTATTTTCTCCTTTTAGCTCAAATCATGCCTTCACTTAATAGGCAGAAACAGGGACACAAGGTGTCCTCATTAAACCAATTGTCATAAACAGCACCTAACCAAGAGGGGAATCATAGAAACTCTCCGAGGCCCTGAAGCAGGTGGTTTGCTCACACCCTCATCAGAGGATGTGTTTTTCCTCCGCAGCCTCACAAAGTACATAATCCTGACCTTCTATATGCAAGGTCGAATGATTCTGGGTTCTGGGACTCGTGGGGCAGGGCTCATTCCTCGCTGTTTGCCCCTTCTCCTCTTGCTCTACCTTGTGTCTGTGTATGATAAAGAAATCTGTGGTTGTGTAAAGGCATGAACACATGCATGTAGAGGCCAGAAGACACTGTCTTCCTCTATCACTCCCCACCTTAGTGTTTGAGGCAGGACCTCTCACTGCACTTGGAACCCATTCATTCAACTAGGACAGCTGGCCAGTGAGCTGGAGATTGACCTGTCCCCATACACACACACACACACACACACACACACCTCCCCCAGGATTACAGGCACAGGTTTACCATGGGTGCTAAGGAGCCAAACTTAGCTCCTCATATCTATGCCATGAGTTCTTTGCAAGCTGAACTATCTCCCCCAGCCCCTAGATCCATTCAATGATGTTTTCCATGTAATCTCTATTACTGTTCATCAAGCATATTCGTATAATTAAAAGTCCCTGCTGACCTGGACATAGTCCTCATTGTGTAGAGACTTAAACTGTGCTCAATATTATCCTGGTAAGTCGGGCATCCATCCGGGCTTTCTGCCTAGATTTTCACCCTTTATCTAACTTCCAGGTTTTCAATGATTACAGCTTCCCTTGTGCCTGGACTGGATAAATTCATTGTACCTCATTTGTCCATGCTTTCTCTCTCAACCCTCCTAACAATGGAGAGTGTCATTCCTAACACTTTCATTTGACAACAAACAGTGCGCTGTGGGGTATCTTTTGGTTTGTGTTTTAATTTTAAGCACTAATTAACATGGAGGAGTGGGAGAAGGTAAGCTAAATCTCATGCTGTAACCACATCTTCCTCTCTCTCTCTCTCTCTCTCTCTCTCTCTCTCTCTCTCTCTCTCTCTCCTTCCATCCAAGTTTGAAAATGGCAGTCCATAAACAATGGGCCATTCAAAGGAACCATTACTATAACTATAGTCAGCTCTATAACTACAGACAATTGCTATAACTGTAGAAATTCTGAGTGCAGAAGGAATAGTCTTCTCTAGGGAAGAGAACACTAACTGGTTATCAAATACCAAATAGTCAGCCCTGAAAACATATACACACACGAGTAACATTATACAGACTGAGCAGGTTATAGTTATATATTTATATGTAACATCATGATTCTCATATATTTGAATGCTTAGTCTTCAGAGAGTAGCACTATTTGAGAAGGGTTAAAAGGTGTGGCCTTGTTGGAGGAAGTGTGCCCCTGGGGATGGGCTTTGAGATTTCAAAGGGCCAAGCCAGGCCCAGTGGCTCTTTCTTCTTGCTGCTTACAAATCCAGATGCTGGCAGCTGTAGTTCCTAGATTAGTGCTAAGGAGCTACATCTAGGTTAAGACCAAAGCTTCAGAACAGGGCCCTCGGTTACATTGTCAGATACCTGGAACAGCACTTGTAACACAATTCCATGGAGGGCAGTGCAGGGGACCACCCATAGAGGGACAAGTATAAACACTCAATATAGGAATCACTGAAAGGGTTCAGTGGGTAAAGGTCAGGACCTGATAGTTTTAAACAAGTTACTCTAAAATATATTCTAGGTTTTCAGTTTCCTTTTGTTTGTTTGTTTGTTTGTTTGTTTTGTTTTTTGTTTTTGTTTTTTTTTTGCTATGAGAATGAGCAGATGGTCTGTTGTCTCCAGGAATGGTGGTGATGTCTTTCAAGCCTCTTGTGCTTTTTCCTTTGGGGCCTCCTAGCAGCAGAGGGTGGAGTGGGCAGAAAACTGTCTGTAAACATTTGGACCTGAGTTAGGACTAGTGTTGTACAGAAACAGGGATCTGGACCACAGAGGTAGGTACCCCTCTAGACATAGTCCTTGGAGAACATGTTCTCCTTCTGTTAGCGCAGAACAAGACAACAGTCAGAAAACCAGAGCAGAATGCCCAGGAAGGAGGGGCCATGGCCATTCATGGCACCTTAGACAATGGCGAGATTCAAATAGGAAGGCCTGTGGCAACCCTTCCCCCAAGTCTGTAGAGCTGAGGGAGGGGACAGGGTAGTTGCGAACAGAAAGAAAAGGTAAAAGGAACAGCTTGTGGGGAGCCAGCAGAGAGCATGGTGTGCTTGCCCCCATCTTCCTCAGGTATACTAGGAAGCAGTCAGTGGTGGTCTTGTAAGATCTAATCAGAAATACCCCTATTTCAAACACGGGCTGTTCGTGCACCCCACGAATCACGAGACCAGTCTTGATGTAAAAAAGCATGAGGATTTTTAATCGGAGCTCCGGGACGACCCGTATTCCACGCAGGGGACAGGGGGGTCGACCCTGAGGGAAAAGAGGACCCAGTTTTTATGGTTCCTCAAGAGGGAGAGAAGGAGGAGGAGGGAGTAGGGGATTTTTCTGATTTGACAATATCTGACAATATCCATTCTTTCTACAGAAGAAATGGGTACACGGAAGGTTTTTATGCTCGGGTGCACAACTGCAAAGTGAAATTCNACACTTGGCAGTGAGCTGCATCTCAATCCATCAACTAACTCACAAACTCTTGGCAGTGAGCTATAGCAGTTGGCAAATACATGCATTCAAAGAACAGTAGGGACAAGCACACAGATTCAAGAAATGTTCAGGCTATTATGTTTAGCTATGTAAAGGCTTTCTACTAATAATGAAATCTCTTTCTAGTTTCGGGGTCTTTAAGGCCTGTTACATTTTCTCAGGATCTTTCATTCCCCACGTCTACTAGTAGATAGTCCTAATCTTAGGACGGGTTATGATCTTTTTCTTGACATACCTGATTTTTAGGGTATGGTACTGTTGTCTCAAAAACGAAAGGCAGCACTGCACTACTTTTTGTTCTAATAAAGGCGACTAGCCTAACACACTTAATTTAAAAGCAGAAGCACTATTATAAGGGGTCTCAAAGGAGTAGAGAGTAGGGTGGCCTTTTCACAGAGTCTCAAGGTTTTCTGCACGACAGCATCAAATGTAGACCAAATCTCGAACTTGGAAGAGATGTGGGGGATGCAGGTCTCTGGTCTCCTCCTCTTGAGTAGGCCTTCTGCTTTATGTTCACTGTCTCACTCACTTGAGCGCCTTGGTGAGCCTAGAGAATAAAAGGCTGGGAAAGCAGCAGTCAGCACTATGTACAGAGGCTATTTTTATCAGTGGAGAGGGTCTCCCATAGAGTAATTTATAGCGGGGGGTCAGACCAAACTGTCTAAGGGTGTTTTTAACCCTGAATGGCACAAAGGGTAGGAGAGCTGTCTAACCATTAAAGCCAGTCTCTACTGTCAATTTCTTTCAATGGGTCTACCCATCTTTTTTTTTTTTTTTTTTTTTTTTTTACCTGTCCTGAATCTTGGAGCCTGTATGTACAATGTAACTTCTAATTAATCTCTATTATCTTGGCCATTTCCTGACTGACTTACCTGGGCAACAAAGATTACCTTGGGTATCTCAAGCCTCGGGAAGGTTTCTTCTGAGATCTTCTTGTCTATTACATAAAATGTATCCTGCATTGGTCATAGCACAGGTCTTGTAGCTTTTGACTATTTTGTCAAGTCTGAGAGTCTTTCTTCCTGTGGGAGGACTAGTTTTCTTTTATCAGTCTTAATTTGTCTTTAACTTGATAGTTTTTAGGCTCTTTAACTGTCAGGATCACTGCTCCTTGGGCCACCTGTTTGGCGGTTAGATCTGCTATAGTCACAGCATCTTATGTCTTTTACTGTAGATGTCAACAGCTCTTAGCAAAAGCATGCCTGCTGTCAGTGTAGACGTCCCCTTTGTCATCTTCAGATCAGATCAGAGTCACAGTTCGGCTTTCTGGGCCGATGTCTCTTCAGGGAAGTTGCTGGCCTAGATCACTTGTTTCCTGTCCACCACTGCTGTCCCCGCCTTCCGCTTACCTTCAGCCACGAAGCTACTGCCACTTGTGTATCAGCTCAGACTCCCAGGCCAAGGCTGATTTTTCAGACCATTTCGAGTACCAGGTTCTTCTGCCAGAATATCAGCACAGTGATGAATCATCAGTCTCAGATGGCAGGGTGGCGGGATTAGGACAGCAGGGGAGCACATCAGAGCATTGGTCATCTATTGATCAGGAGCTGTTGGATAATGCTTTTAAGAACATGGGGAGTCACTATGAGCTTATCAGCATCCTTGACAAGCAGGGCTACAGCAGCAACAGTTTTCAAACAGGAAAGCCACCTGCTGGCAACAGGGTCTAACCTTGATAGGCAAGTCACTGGCCTATTTCAAGGTCTCAAAGTCTGAGCATGGAGTCCTCTGTAACTCCTCTTTCACCAGGCAAGGCCATCAGCAAAGTCTCTCTAATTTTTTTTTAAAACGCTTTCTGACGATCTGGAATCTATATAAACACCTCTCTTTTTTTTGTCAGGGGGCACAATGGGGTGGGGCAGCCAAGGCTGTAAACCCAGGCATCTAGAGTCCGCAGAAGCAGTGGCATCCAGGAATTTTCACAGTCTCAAATAAGCAACTTCAGTCTGACACAGGTGAAGCTCTTCAGCTGAGGCTTAGCACCCCAACTCACTTAATTCTGTTCTTCTGTTGCCCAAATTTCCTGATCTGTCTAATCTGTCTAGATCCTGTCTTATCTTTTTCTCAGCGGCCAAGATTCTAGTCTTGTTCTCTTTCTTTTGTTTCTCACCTCCCTCTCTCTCTCTCTCTCTTAATGTACCTTCTCTGTCTCTTTCACTAGATTACATAACTCATAACTTAGCCTGTTGAACCTCTATATTACTTCTCTTATCTTAGTCCAATTAGTTCTATCTTGAGGTACCTCGGAGATCAGAGCCTGGCTTTAAGATTTTTAAACTCTCCTTACCTTTAGCCATGATGTAGTTCTAAACAGGATGAGTCAAAGGGTCTCTCTTGCTCTTTGGTTGCGAAAGAGTGTCTACAGCTGGAGACTTTGACTCGAGTGAAGCCTTCACTTTCAAATTCTCTTGTAACACTAGTGTACAATTACGATTTTGGGGAGCAAAACTCAATCTTAACAAAGTAAACAACTTATTTTTTTTAAAAATCAACCTTAAAAACATTATTTGTTACAGGTTTGGATTCTAACTTTTTCTATTACCAATGTTATAACCTTCTGATCATAATTAATAACTTATGAGCCAATAGTCTATATCCAAGACATATAAAAATCATTTAGAAACAAAACTGAAATGGTTGCATACATTTGCTTATTTAAACCAAACAAGATTCTCAGTTTTTCTCAGCTGTAATTTCTAGAGAGGAGCTCTTTGTTACCTGATGGATCACAAGCACAGAGATTTTTCTAGGAGAAACAACCATTAATTTCACAATATCTGTTTATCAGTATTTTGCAACAACCATTTTAATTGCTGTTTGGAATAAGGGATAGTAAATATTTTTTCAGGGTCTTTATTTTCAAACAAACACATTTTTATAACTCCATCTTATACGCAGTAACAACCTCTTAATAAGATATTAAAACTTTTGGAGACAAACAAAAATGAATCTGTAAAGCCATTTAGTTCTTTTGTAGTAAACTTAAGATGAAATCTCAACCAATTAGTATCTCTTTGAAAAAGATATTTTTCTGGAGTAACAACTACTTTATTGTATAAGAGCAAAACATTGTAATAAAAATACCATTTATATACTGAAAGATTTCTAAGTCCTAACTTCTCGTATTGAAGTAGAAACAGAAAATTTTTCAACTTAGTGCTGTTACCATTAACACAACTTTTAGGCCTTTTCATAATAAAGGGAGGATCAGGGATGAAGGCACAATATAACTTCTCTATCATCATTGTCAGGACACTATATAAACTCATCTCAGCATCTGCATGTCTCATTAACCATTTTGACAGTATGTTCTCTTAGCATCTTGCAGGAAAAAAAAAAACACAAACATGTCCTCTCTCTTTCTTATATCAGCTTGACCTTTTTTATGATTTTAAAACACTGGCTACAGCACACAATTTCATTATTTGTACTGAAACAGGAAAAAATTAAAAGGAATAAACATGTGGTCTAATCACATATATATTTTTCTCCCAAAGAGGGACTGTTTAAAAGTAATTTCAACAACTTATCTTTAATATAACAATTATCAATTTTTCTTATAAAATTTAATTGCTGTTTAAGATAACACCACAACAGCTTAAATAGCTAATTTTTTAATTATCACTGATTACCATAGATAACAATTGACTATAGATGTTTCTTCTACTCAATATGGAGTAGACAGGCCAGATTGTAATGCCTTCAGAAGTCTCACTGTCTCATTAACTTAGACATAAATATTTTTTAATCTGAGCATATTGTCAGAGTTCTGGCCCAATTATCTCTTCTGCAGTGAGATCAAACTCTAGAGGAACAATTTGACTGTCTATGTCTCTAATTTTTGGACAGTCTTTAAAGAAGATTTATACTTAAAACATTTCTGCTGTGTAAATTGAGACTATTTATGGCCCCTCAGCGGCGTTCTAACACATAAGACTCACACAGACACCTAAGAGTTGCTATCTCTTTAAGAATTGTAAAGCCACTGTCCCTGCCGCTTGTCTGTTGTGGTAACTCTCCAACCCAAATATGCCGGGCAATAAAAACATGACTCAATTAATATGAATACATGCTATGTATCTAGATTGGGCAGATCTACCACTACACTACCATCTTCCACATCTATGAAACCCCTTAGAACATGCGGTTTCTCCAGACCATGTGCTTCTGCTCTGCTTTTCTTCTTCCTCCTCCTCTGCATCCTCTCCCTCTCCCATTTTCTCCTTCTCTCTCCCAACCTTCCATACCACCTGCTCTTTATCTGCCCAATCATCAGCTCTCTTTTATTTTACAAATTACGGTGGGAAGTAGGTTTACAGGAAGTCACCTGAGTGCTGACTCATTCCTTGTTTAAAGCCACTCACAGGAGAATCAAATATAATTAGCTCCAGGGCTATCCAGAAGAGACCATAGTGCTCCAGGTTGTTCATCATGATGATGTCACCAGCGCCATCAAACACAAACTGCCTGTTTCTGTTTCTGTGGGGCATGTGAAGAAGTACATGTGTTTCTCCTTGGAGGCTGCATTTATTCATGTCCTCAAGTATTCTCTGGACATGAGTCTGAAAGAAGTGGGTGGGTACAAAGGAGGGTTTAGAGGGAGAAAACAAGAGAAGAAATAATGTGCTTATATTAAATATTAAAAATTAAAATATATATTAAAATAAGGAACTCTGTCAGATTTTTAAATAAAAGAGCTGATACAAAGGACACTGCCTTTGGTACATCTGGAAAAGGACAGGAAAATACATGCAGATACTATAGTCTGCAGTAGATTCAGGATGCTTACGATAATTACTTATTAAGTCAGTCTGGGAATGCAGCCAATTCCTATTGACTAATAACCCAGATTTCTCTGTGTAGCTTTGATAGATGTTATGCAAATGTGATCATTGATGTTACAATTTTTCCCTTTTGCTTAACTCCTCAGAAGTTATGGTTTACCCCAAGTAAATTGATGAACTTCAAATTTACTAATCACATTTAAAAGTCACAGGTGCCACTTATACTGGGTAATTTCAAATACAAATAGAAAATTATAACAAGTCTAGGCAACTAAAGACTCCCCAACCACCAAAATATCACTCGTAAAATGTGGACATTTTTCATGACATTTCAATGTCAGAATAGCAGAAGTTATAAAATCTAACCCATCTCATTTCAGGGTAGGTGTAATGCTGTTGTTACACAACATTTTGTGGAGAGCTGTGGCCTTGGACCGGGCACAGGCCAACAGACCAAAACAACATAGTTTACTTAAAGTGCCTGAGTGACTCTGTAGTCAGGTGAGTAATTAAACTGTAAAGTAGTTAAGTTATAACAGTTGACTAGTCGATTGCCTAAGCTGTGATTGGTTTTAAGTCTCCTATGCCTAACTTCTGTTTTTCTGTAAATGCTGTCAAATTGAATCATTGGTTGCCGTTCTCAGAACCTGCCTGGGTCTCAACATTAACTCATTCATGAACTGTGGTTTACTCAAATAGATTCTACCACACTTAGTTGTCCTCAGAACTTTTCCTTTTAGCAATTTTAGTGTTATGACCAGGATTCAAAACAGAGTTCCAGAGATCTGGGAAACCCTGGAGAAAACAGGAGTGTTGTCTTCTGAGCTGTGTTCTATTTCCTTGCATGAAGGTCGCTGGCTATGTTCTGACTGTAATTCAAAAGGTCCATTCCACTGACTCATCTTTGAACATGCATTTTGGTCCAAACTGCATTTGGAAGTTGTAAAGGAAACACAGGGATGAGTCTTGTAGGTGGCCTCAGGTGTCTGACCTGATCAGACAGAAACTCAGTAGAATATGTTACTAGAAGCCAAGGAGTCATGGGTTCACCTGGGTCTAGCAGTCTGGACCTCTGCTTCTTGGTATCCCATTCAAGGTCAGTTTGTGCTATGAAAGAGTGCATAATCTTGGGGCAGTACCCTCACTACAGTGTGCTATGAGAGGGCTACGGGACCTTTCTAGCCTTTATGACACCTGCTTTAATCAGATTTAAAAGAAAAAAGTAGATGTTCCAGGAGTTAGAACTTCTGCAGGCAATTCACACAGAATCATGCCCAGAACCTGCACTTTTTTCTAGAAAATGGAGTGAAATTTGTTAGAAATATTTTAAACTTACAATGACCACAATGAGGACATATAAATTTCGATAAACTTGTTTAGCTGTGAGATCTGTTAGAAAGAAAGACCAAAAAGCACATAGAGTGAGTTGTATTTTGTAAATAGAACATGTGACTATACAGGGTTACACTGTGGTGGAAGGCTATTTGTAGAAGTTTAACCATTAGGTAAGAGGTTGGCTTATTTCACTTCAGCCTCTATGCCTCGGTCAGAACATTACACTTAGAATATTAGTGACTATGTCCTCTTGGTCTGCTTAGAAAATGCTCTCTGAAGCCAATGCATGCCTTTAATTCCAGCACTTGGGAAGCAAAAGCAGGAGGATTTGGTGAACTCGAAGACAGCCTGGTCTACATAGTGAGTTCCAGGACAGCCAGGCTATATAAAAGTACCCTGCATTGAAAAAAAAACAAACAAAAAGGATAAAGGGAAGGAGAAGAAAAGGAGAAATGTAGACAGCCATGCCCAAGCTGGTTCTGCCGCCATTCCAAGATGGTGAGAGACATCCTGTCACCACCCCCAGCCTGGGACAAGCAAACAAGTTCAGTGCGCATGCGCTTGTTACAAAGCCACGTAAGTCACTGCCCATCCCGGGGTGTGGTGAGTGAGCAGCCAACCAGAAGCATACACGCCGCTTCAGGGCCTATAAAAAGCTGGGCCTTTCTGGGGCTCAGCGTCTTCCTCCTCATGATGTAATAAAAGTTTGCTGCAGAAGGATTCTGGTGTCCGCGTCAGTTCTTGCCAGCGAGACGGTAGCGTGGACTCTTTCAGAGAAAGAGGATGAGGAGGAAAGGAAGGAAGGAAGGAAGGAAGGAAGGAAGGAAGGAAGGAAGGAAGGAAGGAAGGGAGGAAGGAAGGAAGGTGTTCTCCCTTTCATTCTCTAATTGGCCATACCCTAAATTCTCACTAATTAGAATCACACAGCCTGGGCTAAGAGTCAGCCTAATCATGTTTATCTGGAGACCTAACTCTAAAGAGGAAAGATTACATATGTTAAAGATACCTTCATCTATGGCACACCCCACTCTGGACTTGAAGAAGAAAAATTAAGTCACTGACAGCTTTTCCATTAGTGGATTTGGGTATTAAAGACACCCACTAGGATTGTGTTTGGACTAGTCTAGAAGTACTTATTATATAAAATTTAATATACTCAAAATTCAGTTTGTACACATTTTAAAGTCAAGATTTCCTATTGGTGAATGTTCTCTTAATCAATATAAAGTGACCTTCTTTATCTCTCCTGGCCAACTTCAGGATGAAATAGATTTTGTCAAACAGTAAAACAGCAACATCTACCTGTTCTCTAGTTCCATTTGCTTGGAACTTTTTTTTCCTTTATTTTTACTCCAAAGTCGCATGCACCTTTGATAGTATCTTAGTTTTGTTTCCTGATCATCTGATAAAATACCCTGACAAAGTAGGTTAGGGGGAAAGGGTTTATTTTAGCTCATAATTCCACACTACAATCCATCACTTGGGGAAATCAAGGCAGCAGGAACGTGAGGCAGCTGGACCCATCCACAGTCAAAGGCAGAGAGATTAATTAAAGCCTTAATAATTAAAAAACTGTTCCTGGTTAACTTCATTTACTCTTCCACAGTTCAGGGTTCCCTGCCTAGGCAAGGTTGCTAGCCACTGTGGCCATATCTTCTCACATCACTTAACATAATCACGATAATGCTCACTGACAACTCCACAGCCCAAAGGAATGCAGACAGTCCCTCCCTGACATTCTTGCTAAGTGATTCTAGATTGTCTCAACTTGACAATTAAAACAAGAATCACAAATGATGAGGCAAATTTTTCAGCAACAGCAAATAAAGGGATCATTTTTAATCCAACCATCCTTTGGTTGTGGGATGGAAGCCATTAATACTCATTTATTACTGAAAAATGTTGTGCTGGCTACACTTAAGTAAACTTGACAAATGCTATAATCATCCTAGAATGGAAGGAACCTCAATTGAGAAAATGCCTCCATTAAACTGAGCAGTAGGCAAGCCTATAATGCAATTGTTTAGTCATCTATTATGTACGAGGGCCCAGAGGGTCTATTAGAGGTGGGGCTACCCCTAGGCTGGTGGTCCTAGGCTCTATAGGAAAGCAGACTGAGCAAACCATGAGGAGCAAGCCAGTAAGCAGCACTCCTCCATGGCCTCTGCATCAGATCCTGCTTCCAGGTTCCCTCCCTGTTTGAGTTCCTGTCCTGACTTTCTTCAGTGATGAACTAGGGAGCTGGATATGTTAGCCAAATAAACCCTTTCCTCCTCAACTTACTTTTGGTCATGGTATTTCATCATAGCAATAGTAACCCTAAGATAAGTACTGTCATTTTGCCAACTTCATAGTATTTTCCTACTCCTCATTTGCTTAAAATACTATTCTAGCAGAGTTTATTCCTTCATTTGGCATTGTGAATATATTTACCTTTCTCTTCAGTCTGAAGAATTCAGGTATTTTCTGAAAAACTGGCTTAATAGATAAGAATTTCATAGTTTTATCATGAAAAGTTTCTTTCTCACTCACAGATTAGAGAGAGTATTTTTCTAAATATAGAAGTCTGCGTTGGGAGTTTTCTTTCCTATCTCCTCCTTAAAATATTCACTAATCGGTGGACAGTGTATAGTGGTACACATCTTATCCCGTCAGTCAAGGTCAATTCAAGGTCAACCTGATCCAAAAAAAAAGTCTATAATGGGTCCAGTGCGACATCTCAATGTATAAAGACACTTGAATCTCCAGCATCCATGCAGTAGAAGCCAAGTACCCACTCCTCTGGTCTCCACCTGCACATGAGCCAATTAATTAGTTGGTTAACATTACTAGAAAATTAGAGATCATGTGTGAAGCTGAATCCAAAGGATGGACCCAATGACTGCAGCTGCCAGGGATCCATCCCACAGTCAGCCACCAAACATAGACACTATAGCATATGCCAGCAAGATAGTGCTGAAAGGGCCCAGATATAGCTGTCTCATGGGAGACTATACCAATGCCTGGCAAACATGGAGGTGGAAGCTCACAGTCAGCTATTAGATGGAACACAGGGTTCCCAAGGAAGGAGCTAGAGAAAGTACCCAAGGAGCTGAAGGGGTCTTCAACCCTATAAGTGGAAGAATAACATGAACTAACTAGTACCCCCTGAGTTCATGTCTCTAGTTGCATATATAGAAGAGAATGGCCTAGTTGGCCATCATTGGGAAGAGAGGCCCCTTGGTCATGCAGACTTTATATGCCCCAGTACAGGGGAACGCCAGGGCCAAGATGTGGGAGCGGGTGGGTAGGAGAGCAGGGCCGGGAGAGGGGAGGGTATAGGGAACTTTCTGGATAACACTTGAAATGTAAATGAAGAAAATATCTAATAAAAGTTGGAAAAAAAAAAAAAAAGAAAAGAAGTGTTCACCAGACAGTGGTGGCACCCACACCTTTAATCTCAGCACTTGGGAGGTAGAGCCAAGCAGATCTCTGTGAGTTTAAGGCTCACCTGATCTACAGAGCAAGTTCAAGCAAGGCTACACAGAGAGACCCAGTCTCAAAACCTCAAAACAAAACAAAGTAAAAGTTCATTTCTAAAATTACAATGCAGATTCTGAGTCTCTCTGCATTAAGTTGATATGTCTCCTATCTGCTGTTTGTATTACCTATCATTAGGACACGGGCATTCCTCAGACCAAACCAATACCTCCAGGCTGGCTCTGGACTTTCTTTCCTGATTTGTTCCCTATTTTACTATGCTATTAACACTAAAGATATTTGCCTTTTACCTTCCTGTTTTTATAACCATTAGCCAATTTTCACCAGATATTTTTCTTGAAATTCTAGCTGACCAGGCCAGTGTGCCATCTACTATCTTCTGATCTGAAGAATTTCTTTTCATTATCACTATATAGTCATTAAAACTAGGAGTAATATTATGTGAAGAAAGATATGGTTTATGGGTTTGGGCTGATGAAGCTATAATGCATGAAAGGTGTTTTGAAGAATAATAAAAAAAATTTGGAGCCTCCAGTATAATGGCCTGCGTACTGGTTAGCCTTTAACTGTTAAATTGACTTAGCCTAGAGTCAATGAGAAGAGAACTACAATGGTTCATGAGGGTGTGTCTGTGGGAAATTGTCTTAATTACCTTAATCAACATGGGAAGACAAACTACTGTGGGCAGCACCATTCCCTAGGCAGGAGGTCCTGAGGAATATATGAATAAATAGAGCCAGGGCTGGAGAGATTGCTTAGCCATTAGAGGCTAGGCTCCCAACCAAAAATATAAGAATAAATAAAGCCAGTTGGGATAATAATAAACAAGTAACATGCCTGCATCTGTTTCTCCTTGCTCTTGCTCTTGACTGTGGATGTGACCAATTGCTTTAAGCTCCTGCCACTGTCACTTATACTATGATGAACAATAACCTAAAATGACAAGTCAAGTAAACTCCTTTCCTCCCTATGTTACTTTTAGTCAGATTATTTTATCACAAAAATAGAAATAAAATTATAATGACTCATTATCCTGAAATGACAAGAAGAGGACAAATACATGAAATGAAAAAAAAAACTAGATATAAGAGATAAGTTTGAAGTGATCGAGCTGACTGAAATTAGAGGATTGAAAGGTTTTCTAGTGGACTGGAGAGATAGCTCAGTGACTAAGAGCTGCAGTTACAAAGATCTTTTATTTCTTTTCTGTTTGCAAAAATATTCCGTGTAAACAGTACATAAGCTTAACTAGTTTGTCCTGTTAGATTGTTTCTAAAAGTCTCCTGGAATGCACCAAAAGTAAGTCTGAAGACAGAAGATCTAATCTAGAGTTTGATTTGTGAAAGCCTTTCAAAGCATGAAAGGTTCAGAACTCTTGATCAAAGAATCCCACAGTCAGTGCAGTCTGTCAGTCCAGTCCCCCAGTCTGCTCTTCCAGAGGTCCTGAGTTCAATTCCCAGCATCCACATGGTAGCTCACAACCATCTGGAATAAGATCTCATCCCCTCTTCTGGGGTGTCTAAAGACAGAGACAGTGTAGTCACGTACATAAAATAAATAAATCTTTTTAAAAAAAAAAAAAAGGTTTTCTAGGAAATACACACTATTTTGTGTAAGTTCACAAACTTAGAATGTGGTTCCCTGTGCTTAAAAGCAAAGTTCTCTTCAAAGATTTGTCTGCTTATATTGGGAAAGTTTGACTCTGTTGAAGATCCTGTGTCTTTTCCACTTTATTTGGCTTTTTGTGTTAGTATGTGAAGTCTTAGCACTTTAGTTAAGTGAATGATTATTCTGCACTGACTATGGGTTTCTTTGATCAAGTGTTCTGTCTGAACCTTTCATGCTTTTGAAAGGCTTTCACAAATCAAACTCTAGATTAGATCTTCTGTCTTCAGACTTACTTTTGGTGCATTCCAGAAGACTTTTAGAAACAATTTAACAGGACAAACCAGTTAAGCTTATGTACTGTTTACACGGAATGTTTTTGCAAACAGAAAAGGAATCAAAGATCTTTGTAACCACAGCTCTCTATCTCCTGAGTATTCTTCTGAGACATGTAAATGCAAATATGTCAGCTTCCTCTAAGACAAAGTGCTTGATCACAGATCTGTAACACCCTGATATATAGAAAAATTTTAAATTTAGAAGAAGGCATATTTAAACACTGCTGTGAGGAAACCTCCAAGCTGCCTATAGCTCATTTTCAAACAGTGGCCTTTCATGGCCAATTAGATAAATACTGGAACTAGCTGTACACTAAAGATGAACCAAGGACCTGGGTTTGAATTGACCCAAAGCTAACAAATCCAGAAGGTAAATAGCAATGAATGTATATTCCGTCCTGACCAACAAACCTAGAAGGCAAGTAGCTGATTATCCCTACCTTAGATAAAAGCTGTGTTCTAGGCAACACAGAGTAGCTCTTAGCCAACTGGGCTAAACCACTGAATGTCATAGTTCAATATTTCCCCAAGAGATGCTTATGCCTTATCCTGGACTGAAGAGTTTCATATTCAAGGAAATTTTTAGAACAAACTGACAAATACTAGACTTTTGTAATTTGGGAATCCTATCACTGAGTAGAATGAGGATTCCTAGAATTCTATCAGAGACACTGGTTGTTCTTGAACACATCATGAAGGACAGGAATTTATGGATAACAAGGAAATGTTTTGACAGACTTTCACTCTATAACCCAGTTATGTAAGTAAGATTGTTGTGAGAAACAATTTGAATGAAACAACTTAAATGCAGTTAGAAACCAAATCTGACCCAAATCAGATGGCCCAAAGTGGCCCTTGTAAAGAGGCCATATTACACAGTTGAGTTGGGAAAGGAATTTAATATTAAGCTAGGACTCATGGAGGACATGAGCACATATGTGGTCTCTCCTGAGTCTTTAAACTTCTATTTCTAAAAGTCTTTTTACCCCAATCATCACGGAGAAGCAAGGACAATACCAACAATGGGAAGATGACCTGGTGACTGTCTTAATTTCTCTGAATGTCACTTCAGTAAAAGCCTCAGAATCTCAAAACTTGATCTTATATCTTGTATCATGAGTTCCCCTTTGGGTTCCTAGAACTGTACACAGTTTAGGGGGTCTTAGAGTACTTTCTTAGTTAGGATTCAATTGCTGTGAAGAGATACCTTGACCAATGACCAGGGCAACTTCTATAAAAAACAGCATTGAATTGGGGCTAGCTTACAGTATAAGGGGTTCAATCAATTCTCAACATGGTGGGAAGTATAGCAGTTCGCAGGCAGATATGGTGCTGGACGAGCCAAGATTTTTACATCTTGATCCTAAGGCAACCAGGAGAAAACTGGCATCAGCAGGCAGTCGGGAAGAGTCGGGAGTAGAGCTTGAGCAAAGGATTTCAAAGCCCATCCCCACAGTGACATACATCCTCCAACAAGGCCACATCTACTCCAATATTGCCACATCTCCAAATAGTGCCACTCCCTGGGCCAAGCATATTCAATCCACCACATTCCCCTCCCTGGCCCCCATAGGCTTGTTCAAACTCATGAGCCATATGGCTCAATACCTAGCAAAGCATAATGCAAAACACATTTATTCTAACTTCAAAAATACCATACTCTATAACAGTCTCAAAAATGCTAAAAGTTCAAAGTCGGAAGCAAGTGAAGGAGCCATCTTGGGTCCCAGATCCCTCAGAGAGCAGTCTGCGCAGGTAAGCTCACAGACTGTGAAGGGTGAGTGAGCGGACTGCAGAAGCGACACAGCTTCTGGGACAGGCAGAAGCAACACAGCTTTTGGAACCCGTTTTGGGCTCTAGATATCCGGGCACCTTCCCCACCAGAGGAGAGGTGTCTGCCTGGGAGGGCTTTGCCTACTGGAACTCGCGAGGGAGCCATCTTGGGTCCCAGGTCCTTCAGAGACCAGTCTGCACAGGTAAGAATGCTGAATGCAGAAGCAACACAGCTTCTGGGACAGATCCAGTTTCGGGCTCCAGTCATCCCAGCACCTTCCCCGCCTGAGAAGAGGTGTCTGCCTGGGAGGGCTTTGCCTGCCTGAGCTCATGACGGAGCCATCTTGGGTCCTGAATCCCTCAGAGACAAGTCTGCAGCTCGAGGACTGTGAAGGGAGAGTGAGCAGACTGCAGAAGCAACACAGCTTCTGGGACAGACCACCATTTCGGGCTCCAGACATCCGAGCACCCTCCCTGCCAGAGGAGAGGTGGCCACCTGGGAGGGCTCTGACGCCCCAGAACAGGTGAGAGAGGCATCTTGTCTCCCAGGTCCCTCTGAGACCAGCTACCCATATCAGCTTGGAGTCTGTGGAGGGTGAGCCAGCAGACTGCAGAAGCAACACAACTTCTGGGACAGGCAGAAGCGACACAACTTCTGGGATAGACAGACCCCCGTTTCGGTTCCGGCTCCAGACATCTGAGCACCTTCTCCACTAGAGAAGAGGTGTCTGCACGGGAGGGCTCTGACAGCCAGAGCAAGTGAGAGAGCCATCTTGTGTCTTGGGGTCCTTGGAGACCAGTCTGTGCAGGTGAACACACAGACTACAGAGGCAACCCATCTTCTGGGTCAGGCACTGTTTCGGGCCTTGATCTTCAGCCAGAAGGCAGGTCTGAAGGCCAGACCTCTGTGCACCCTCCCAGCAAGAGGAGAGCTTGCCTGAAGAGAGTACTCTGACCACTGAGACTCAGAAAAGAGCTGGACTCCCAGGACAGCTGACAAAGGCTAACAGAATCACAGGAGGAACAGGCTCCAGCCAGACACAACTATAACAACTAACACCAGAGATTACCAGATGGCATAAAGGAAATGTAAGAATCTTACCAACAGAAACCAAGACAGCTCACCATCATCAGAAACCAGCATTCCCACCTCAGCCAGTTCTGGTTACCCCAACAACTGAAAAGCAATATTCGGATTCAAAATCATATCACATGATGCTCGTAGAGGACCTTAAAAAGGGCATTAATAACTCACTTAAAGAAATACAGGAGAACACTACTAAACAAGTAGAAGCACTTAAAGAATCACAGAAAAGCACTGCTAAACGGGTAGAAGTCCTTAAAGAGGAAACACAAAAATCCCTTAAAGAATTACAGGAAAACACAACCAAACAAAACAGGTAATGGAATTGAACAAAACCATCCAAGACTTAAAAAGGGAAGTAGAAACAATAAAGAAAACCCAAAGTGAGATAACTCTGGAGATAGAAACCCTAGGAAAGGAATCAGGAGCCATAGATGTGAGCATCAGCAAAAGAATACAAGAGTTGGAAGAGAGAATCTCAGGTGCAGAAGATTCCACAGAGAACATGGGCACAACAATCAAAGAAAATGCAAAATGAAAAACATCCTAACTCAAAACATCCAGGAAATCCAGGACACAATGAGAAGACCAAACCTACGGATAATAGGGGTAGATGAGAATGAAGATTTTCAACTTTAAGGGCCGGCAAATATCTTCAACAAAATTATAGAAGAAAACTTCCCAAACCTAAAGAAAGAGATGCCCATGAACATACAAGAAGCCTACAGAACTCCAAATAGACTGGACCAGAAAAGAAATTCCTCCTGACACAAAATAATCAGAACAACAAATGTACAAAATAAAGACAGAATATTAAAAGCAGAAAGGGAAAAATGTCAAGTAACATATAAAGGTAGACCTATGAGAATTACACCAGATGTCTCACCAGAGACTATGAAGCCAGAAGATCCTGGACAGATGTTATACAGACACTAAGAGAACACAAATGCCAGCCCAGGCTGCTATACCCAGCAAAACTCTCAATTACCATAGATGGAGAAACCAAAGTATTCCATGATAAAACCAAATTCACACAATATCTTTCCACGAATCCAGCCCTTCAAAGGATAATAATGGGAAAACACCAACACAAGGACAGAAACTACACCCTAGAAAAAACAAAAAAGTAATCCTTCAACAAACCTAAAAGAAGACAGCCGCAAGAACAGAATCCCAACTTTAACAACAAAAATAACAGGAAACAACAATTACTTTTCTTTAATTTCTCTTAACATCAATGGACTCAATTCCCCAATAAAAAGACATAGACTAATAGACTGCCTATACAAACAGGACCCAACATTTTGCTGCTTACAGGAAACCCACCTCAGGGAAAAAGACAGACACTACCTCAGAGTAAAAGGCTGGAAAACAATTTTCCAAGCAAATAGTCTGAAGAAACAAGCTGGAGTAGCTATTCTAATATCGGATAAAATTGACTTCCAGCAAAAATGTTATCAAAAATGACAAGGAGGGGCACTTCATACTCATCAAAGGTAAAATCAACCAAGATGAACTCTCAATTCTGAATATCTAAGCTCCGAATACAAGGGCAGCCACATTCATTAAAGAAACTGTTGTAAAGCTCAAAGCACACATTGCACATCATACAATAATAATGGGAGACTTCAATACCCCATTCTCACCAATGGACAGATCCTGGAAACAGAAACTAAACAGAGGCACATGGACACTAAGAGAAGCTGTGAAACAAATGGATTTAACAGATATCTACAGAAAATTTTATCATAAAACAAAAGGATATACCTTCTTCTCAGCACCACATGGTACCTCCTCCAAAACTGACCATAAAATTGGTCACAAAACAGACCTCCAAAGATACAAAAATATTGAAATTATCCCATTCATCCTATCTGACCACCATGGACTAAGGCTGATCTTCAATAACAACATAAATAATAGAAAGCCACCATTCACGTGGAAACTGAACAACACTCTACTCAATGATTCCTTGAGGATCAAGGATGAAATAAAGAAATTAAAGACTTTTTAGCATTTAATGAAAATGAAGCCACAACATATCCAAACTTATGGGACACTGTATTAGTTAGGGTTCTCTAGAGTCACAGAACTTACGGAGTAAAGGAATTTATTGATGACTTACAGTCTGCAGCCCAATTCTCAACAATGGTTCAGTAGTAGCTGTGAATGGAAGTCCAAGGATCTAGCAGTTACTCAGTCCCACAAGGTGAACAGGCGAAGGAGCGAGTGCCAGTCTCCCTTCTTCCAGTGTCCTTATATAGTCTCCAGCAGAAGGTGTAACCCAGATTAAAGGTGTGTGCCATCACACCTTTAATCCTAGGCGATCTTGAGCTC